>JACVVK020000555.1:52500-57500 GCA_018292915.2 Batillaria attramentaria | reverse complement strand
GCACCAGAAAAAACTTGCCGCCATTCTAACCCTAACCTATAGGAATGTGAAATAGTAGACAGGCGTGGAACACCTGATTACATGTTTGTGTTAAGGAACGAATGCGACTGAACAATAAATTGTGATAATGTCTGTTTCGTGATCAATCTCAGACACGTTTCAGCTCTCAGGTCACACTGGATGGGTTGAAACCGTCACGACTTTCACACGATAGCACGTGCAGGTGTTGTGGTAATGGCAGATTGCTTCACAGGTGTATATTTTACTGAAGATTAATTAAAAGCCTCGATTTCGGTTTTTCGTACCTTACTCTCCGCGTTCTGTTTTGCACTTCAAGAGTAAGAAATTCAACGAAACCCAAATCTTTCAAACAAACAAAACACAAAAAGTGCATCCAACAGAATTTAAAAAAAAAAAAAAAAAAAAAACGAAAAAGAAGAAGAAGAAGAAGAAGAAAAAGAAAAAACCCAACAACAAAGAAGACAAAAAGCAACACAGCAACAGACAAAATCAACACCAGCAACATCCCCCCCCGACCCCCCTCCAAACAAACAAACAAACAAACAAACAAACAAACAAACAAACAAACAAACAAACAAACAAACAAACAAACAAACAAACCCCAAAACAAAAAACAAATCAGAACACCCCCCCCCCCCCAAAAAAAAAGAAGAAAACCCCCGAACAAACAAAAACAAAACAAAACAAAACAACAACGACAACAAACAAACAAAAAACAAACAACAACAACCACGACCAACCCCCCCCCCAAAAAAAAAAAAACAAAAAAAAACCAAAAAAACAAAAAAAACAAAAAAAAAAAACAAAAAAAAAAACAAAACAACCCCCCCCCAAAAAAAAAAAAAACAAAAAAAAAACCCGACTTGTGCACGAGCATAAAAATAGTTGCACTAGCCCCTTGAACTTAATTCAATTGATGATGATGATGATGATGATGGAGACTTGGTATAGCGCGCACGGCTGGGAGTGCTCACGGTGCTTAGGTAGAGGTTATTAAAAGAAAGATAGTTTATAGAGCTTACATGACTAGTTCTCATGCTTTACGGCGAAAGACTATTAACCCCGAGATGGTTCGATTGTTTGTGTAGCTACCGAGCCTCCGGCGAGGTAGCTACGCAAACAATCGAACCACGAGAACTAATCATGTAAGCTGTTTATACCACGAGCATTCAGACTTTTACTTCTGCTGCATGCATTTTCTGCGACATTTTTTTCTGGCAGGGTGACTGGTGACTTTCAAAATTCTGCGCACTGACTGAATTGTGAGGAAATGATGCGTAGGGCAGTTGAAATTGCTTAATGTTAAGAAGAATATCATTCAAAGCATATATATATGCTCATATACTGTCCTTCAAAACTGCACTCGCAATTACTTCGCAGAGAATTTTCTGTGCGACCATTTTTTTTTTTTACGTGATCCAAGGAAAATAGAATTTCATCCCCAAAAGTGAGCAAAATAACTGTGCACAGGCCGTGACATATGAGTTCCAAATGTTTGAAATGACGCACTTTCTGATTGATGACATAACTGGAGTGTGTTTTTGTGAACTCGTAAACCACTGAGTGGGTTATGGAAAGTCATAACTCACCATTTTCGCTCTCTGTTTCATTACTATTTTCGGACGTAAAGCACTCATACATGTAGTTAACTCACTGAAAGTCTGCACTGGCGAGAGGCGTAAAAAAAACCCCCATGGGAGTGTATAGAACTAGCTGTTATTGTCCCACAAACGACATCACCAGTAAATTGCCCAGCTTTTGCACACTGCTCACAGATCGTTCCTCGGGCACCTCATTTCGTATTCATAGGATGGTGTGTGAGTTGGTAGATCAGTGTAGTGAGGAGCCAGCTTAATCCCTGATTTGGGGCGTCAATGACCGCCCTGGGAGACGATTTGGCGATCGCCGGGTAATTTCCGTTAAGCTGTAGTCTAGACGGATAAACGGTTAAGTTGTATACACGAGCAAAATATCTGTCTGTCTGTCTGTCTGTGTCTGTCTGTCGTCTGTCTGCCTGCCTGCCTGCCTGCCTGAGAGCCTGTCAGTCTGTCTGTCTGTCTCTGTCTGCTTGTATGTCTGTCTCTGTCTGTCTGTCTGTCTGCCTGTCCCTGTCTGTTTGTTTGATTGTCTGTCTCTCTCTCTCTCTGATGTGTGTATGTGTGTCTAAGTCTTATCTCAACTCTCTCTCTCTCTCTCTCTGTCTCCCCCCCTACACACACACATAGAAGCACAGAGAAGCACACACACACACACACACACACACACACACACACACACACACACACACACACACACACACACACACACACACACACACACACACACGCACGTGGTGTGGCATCTTCCACAAGAATAGCGTCGAAATTAGACAAAACACATCCCCCATTACCAAAGAAAGGAAAAGCAACAGGATCCTCGTGACATGCTTGCTCGCTGGAAATACCCAGCGTTCCCTTCACTTCCTGTGGCCGGCAGCGACACGTGACAAACACTTTTGGCGAGAGAGAGGACATGCATGCGCGCGGAACACTTCCGATCGAGATTACAACGCATTGTTAGTCACAGAATACGCTGCAAATGAGGCAGGTTGGAAAGTAAAGAGGACCGACATTGTTAAAAGGAATTTCGCTTGTTTTCCTTGATTTTAATACAGTTGTTAAAAGTGCATTTGATGACAGGTTTAGGGTTTTGGTGAAAAGAGGCAGGTTGGATGTGTTGATAAATGGCAGATTAGAAAAAAAAAGAAAAAGAAAAAAAGAAGAATTATTGTTGTTTCTTGTAACATGGCTAAAAAAAGGGTAGGTAAGTAGGTGTTTTTTTATTATTTTTTTAGCCCCCCCCCCCCACACACACATATCTAAGAACAAAGAAACAGGGTATTAATAAGAAATGATGCTCTGTAAAACTGTATTTTAATATCATAACACACTATCTTACCATATTTCGTTCTAATCTTGGGTCCGCGATGGCGCACGACGTCCCTGACGGCAGGCGCATGAAAACCGAAACTGGTCGTGCTTGTATTTTTTTATTTTTTTTTTCCAGCAGCCCAAAATTTTTTTTAGGGTCGGGGGGGGGGGGGGGGTGGGTGGGTGGTGGTGGTGGTGGTGGTGGTGGGAATAGGGTCGGTCGGGTTACCAGAAACAACAATTTTTGGGGGGGCCTAAGTGACCTGTTTTTAAGCACATCCTTGGGCATGTGCGGGGCATGAACAACAGAGTGCACAGTTTTGAGCTATTTCAGTATTGGGAGGGTGGGGGGGGGGGTGGGGGGGGGGGGTTGGCACAGACGTCGCATCAGTAGACTATCAAAATTCCGTTTTCGACTGAGGCTTCATTTTTGGCATGCAGCTTAATAATAATAATAATAATAATAATAATAATAATAATAATAATAATAATAATAATAATAATGAGTATTGTATAGGTGCTTTACCCAATTTCATGAATCGGCTCAAAGCGCCGCAAACTGAACCCAACACACACGCTCACGTGAATCACACGGATTCTCTCACACACTGGACATAAACACATCACAGTCATGTGGTACGAAGGGTCAGCTCAGCTATTTAAGTTTCGGAATTTAGAATTGCATTTATTTTCCAAATGTTGTGGGCTGAACATTTCCAAAGCTTGTCGACACGTCTTGCGTCTGGAAACCTTTGTCTGTTTTGGTTGGGAAAAAAAATTGTTTTGCAGGAAGTGTGCTGCCGCGTGTACATTAGTAGGAGCAAAAGAGCAAGAAGAACGACCGTATTCTGTGATCTGCTACTTGCGCGTCTCTAACACTAAGCCCGTGAGACTAGTTGTCGGCATTCATCCTTGCTGACTACATTTCCTGCCTGGTTCCTGCTCACACCACAGCTTCTTTGAGTATCATTAGGTCGCAGGTGAATCCACGTAAGTAATGAGGTATTCATGAGTCGGGAGCCCCTCTCTGGGCCTAAGCGCAAGACCTGTATAGTGTACTGTGACGCCAGATTCGAAGAAAATCACGCCTTGTGTGCGCACAAAGCAAGGGAAGATGCCTCAAGACAAAGAAAGGGTATGGGCGAGGGTTCGTTCGAACCAAAATCCCAGACACTGACTGGTCGATTATGGACTGTCTGCTCAATTACGTCGAGGGAGGTGGAGGGAGGGGGGGGGGGGGTGTCTCATGTAAAACGGTTTTTCTGGGGTGATTATCTGCGATGTATCTGCCCAGACATTGTCTCAAAAGCGGCTGAAAATACGCACCGAGAGTAATATTCAGAAAGGATTGGTCAAAGACATCGTCACATGTCAGTGAACTGGACAGGAATTTCCTTGTCCAGTTTTCGATTGGTGGCTGAACTATCATCATCATCATCATCATCACGTACATCCATTATTGAAAAAGGCATCAGGTTTGGAGGTTCCTTTAGAAGAACCCACGTAATGACAGGAATATACCTCCAGCTGGAAAAGGGTTGGGCAGAAACAGCAACAGAGCAGCAATCCCCCCCTCCCCACCACAAACAACAACAACAACAACAACAACAACAACCAAAATACAAACAAAACAACAAGAAGAAAAAACAAACAAACTACAAAACGAAAAAAAAAACAAAAACAACCCCACAAAAACCCAAACCAACCAACCCCCCCCCCCACAAAAAAAAACAAAAAACCAAAAAAACAACAACAACAACAACAAAAAAACAACAAAACAAACAAAAACCCCTAAAACAAAACAAAACAAAACCAACCAACAAACAAAAAAACAAAAAACAAAAAACAAACCCACCACCACAACAAAAACACACACACACACACACACACACACACACACACACACACACACACACACACACACACGTGACGTATGGCATCTTCCACCACTGATGAATAGAGTCCAAATGAGACCCTCCCCCCTCCACCACACACACGCACCGCAAAGAAAGAAAGAAAGAAAGAATAATTCACGAAGTGCCTGCTCACGTGTTTTCTTGAGGTCCCGTG
>JACVVK020000555.1:22500-50000 GCA_018292915.2 Batillaria attramentaria | reverse complement strand
AGGAAAAATCACACCATATTCCTGCCCACCGGTGACTCGAACCAGGCAGTTCAGGATCCGAAGTCGGATGCCTTAATTAACCACTAGACCATATCCCCTGTTTATACCGAACACATGACTGTACAAATAGAGCCAGTGGATAGAGGATACTGAAAACCGCCTGTATATTACTGATCCCTCTTGGAATCATCGCCGAGGACGCATTGACCTACATCAAAACAAATATAATTCATAAACCTTTTGAGAAATCAAACACTTGGTTTGGAAGATGTATTGTACAAGAACTTGGAAAACATAAGTAAGGTGAAGGCAGAAATGCCTCAAAGGGAAAATGGAATTTATCAAGTAAATCTACAAAAATCGGAATTATAACATTTTGCAGATTTTTCGGGGAAAAAAAGCGATTTTGGACAAGAAAGATTTTATTGCCGGCTTTGAGCCCAAGGGGATTTTGGTTTAAACAAGTTTATTGCAATACGGTTTGTTCAAAGTAAATAAACAATTTCTGAGCATGAACAAGCTGGGCTTATAATAATGCTCAGGGGTCAACAAACAAGTGCATGTTAACGGTATTGCAATGGCGGTAATTATAGTAAATTATAGCCGAGAGAAATTGAAATTGAAATTGAAATAACTTTATTTGAAAACGGTGGAAGTTTTGGTCTTGCAACCAATTTTCAAACTTGCCGTTTTTAAGAACAAACAACTAAACAAAAAAAGCCAAATGATCGAACATACGTAAACCTGGAACAAGAAACTTCACACACACACACACACACACACACACACACACACACACACACACACACACACACACACACACACACACACACACACACACACACACAATATTATCGCATGTATGAACTAGTATGTCCATATTTATGTGAACGTGTGGTAACTAGAGAGAGAGAGAGAGAGAGAGAGAGAGAGAGAGAGAGAAGAGGCTTTTACAGCCTTGATACAATCAAAATTACATCACCGCGGGCGGCTATGTCAATATGTACATGTATTACAGTATAATCAACATCGCCCTCACTACACATTTCTCACACACACGTCATAAACATCACCCTCATTACAAGGGTGGGTGGGTGTTTGGGGTTTAACGTCCTTTTCCACCACATACGGGTGATATCAAAGACGGGGCAACGATGAAAAAGCCAGCACAAATATTTGGCTCCAGCCGGGATACGAACTCACGACCCGAGCATTAGAAGTCCAACGCTCTACCATTCGGCCACCCCGGCTCCCCCCTCATTACAATGAGATGAAACGACTACAAATGTGTAAATAATGGAGTCAAGGCTGCGAAACTGAAAGCTACAAATAACCACTAGAAAACAACCTGAGGCATTTGGAGCGGACGCAAAAAGTAGTTTATCGAGTAAAAGCATGAGAAGATTCCCTGTGGTTCCCAGTTTTCCCTACCGACTATCTCTGGTACAGATTAATTATTTTGCCGACAGATCTTTTACTTGGTGGCTTGTACTTGTGTCTGGATCGTACAGTGGTGAGAAGAGATACCTAAAACTGACATATCTTCACACTGATTTTGTCCTGAATACAACGTATGTAGCCCATCACAAACTTGACAAAGTACATAAAAAACAAACTTCTTCTCACAAACAAGAGATGATGTGACGCGCAAGGACACAAACTGACCGTGGGGTCATGTTTGGAGTGTTTCTTTGGGGAACCCTGTTCGGCTAGCGTGCTAATTATTAGTGACTTTTGTTGTCATGAAAACTCGTGATTTTTGTGATTTGTGTTTTATGTATGTCAAGGTGCAGACGGCCGCAACAGGAGACAAGCTGCCAGTGAAGCTGGGACTTTTTGCACAAGTGACGCAAGCGGATTTGTGTGGCCTGGCTCTCAGGTGTAAACAGAAAGCAGACTAGCATTACTCCAGTGAGGCCTGAGCGGAAAGGAGACATCTTTTTGAAACTCATGTCAGGTGCGTGCCCTTGAATGGTCTGTACACGGTATATTATTGTTTCTAGATTGAAGCATTTTTAGGGGGTGCCTATGATGCCTCAGGCTAATGAGGAATATATAGGCATTTTGAGACACAGTGCATTTGTGTTCTTTGGCCTGACTTGATGAAAATGTGCCGTGAAAAGTAGCCTGTCTGAGAACTTTAGTCGTAAATTACTGCAGAGATACCTAAGACTGACACCTCCTCACTGTTTTTGTCCCTAATAGGAATGTAATTATCCCAACATAACGAGGCAAGTACTAAAGACACTTCTCTCTTTCAAACAACAGATCGATTACTTGAAGAAAATTAACCCAGAAAAGGGTAGCTGGTTTGACTGTCTGAGTCGTAAACACTGACTCCAGAAATACGCATGGCTGACATTGATTTTGTCCCCAAGGGTAATGCCGCGAATCTCTATAAGCCAGAAGAGCGGGACAAAGTACTAACGGAACTTCCCTCGTACAACCAACAGGGTTCTGACGCATGAAAAGGAACCAGATTAGTCTCGGAGTTAGCTCCAGTCTGAGACTAATTACGTCTGGAAAATTATTAGCGGTTTGTTTCCCTGAAACGGACTACTGATCCACCTCAACCGACCAAAGATTGTCCACACAGACGTACGTCCATGTGGCACTGGATCCCAGACCCCAGAATACATGTATCCTTCAGTATTGTCCTGCCCATGATGCTCTACGACGTCAAACCTGTGCAGAACTACAGGTGCAGCTTTGAGGTAGCCGTCATAACCTGGGCCCGCATGTAAAAGTCGGGGTTAGGGAGTATAGCCCCACGTTAGAGTCTAACCTCGAACTAAACTAGCCCTAGGGTTAAATTTTCTGCTGGTTTTTTTTAAATTATTATTGTTGTTGTTGTTGTTTGTTTTAAATCAGGAAGCGGGTCCATTCCAGGAAGGTGCCTATGCCGTTATAGAAGGATTTTTGTCTTTCTTCTTTCGCTTCCTTTTTTGAATTTAATTTTGTTTTGGAGTTTCTTTCGTCCTAGTCTGGGTTAGACCCGTAGCCGTGGGTTAAATTAACCTCGAGTTTTACATACGGGCCCTGGAGAAGACCGTGGGATTCGTCATGGCGACCGGGCTGCAGATCTGACGCAACCAGTCACATCGACCGCAGAAGAAGAAGAAGATGAAGAAGAAGAAGAAGAAGAGATAAAGAAGTCCCTGAAACAGCCACAGACTTGCCTGACTAGTCTCCGCTTCTGCATCTCATAAACTTTAAGTCTACGCTTAGTCAAGTTAGTTTCTCTCCATACATCAGACCCTAGATATTTTATTTGGCGAAAAGGGTGCATGTTAGTCTGAACGTATGGGCAGTAAAATAATTCTGATATCGAAGGCTGTCATCTTCACATTGATTTTGTCCCTAACACAAAATGTATTTCTCCCAAACACAATGTGGTTGAGTGCAAAGGAAATTTATCCTCTCGCAAACAACGGATGTTTAGTTCGAAGAAACTGTGCGAAGAAAAGTGTGACTACTTTGACAGCGTGAGTCGTAAAATACTACATTGATACCTGGCGGTTGGCATCTTCACACTCATCTTAGCCCTAATGCAGATATGTTTATCACAACACAAGCTTCACAAGTCACGCAAAACTTCTTCTAAAAAAACAACATATTATGTTGCTTGCTGAAAATGTACCCAGAAACAGACGACCAGAGCCGGTTTCTGATCAGTAAAATACACTGCAAAAATACCTAGGACTGACGCTAATGCGAACATGTTTATCCCAAACAACCTGACAAAGTACAGAAAAACTTCTCCTCGCAAACAGTCCACATATCCTTTTTTTGATGAAACTGTGCCCTAAAAAGGAGCGTCTAGGTCGTAAAATACTCCATTACCTAGGACTTTGTCGCTAATACGAATGTATTTATCCCAACAACTCGACAAAATACAAAAAGCACTTCTTCTTGCAGAGAACAAATCACATTTCCTTGTTGAAAACTGCCCAAATGAAGGCGGCCTGAGTCATATAACATACCGCAGAGATACTCTGGAATAGAATAGAATAGAATAGAATACCTTTATTGTCCATTTTACCTTACATAAAACAGAAATTTCTCTTCTGCAGCGCAGTCTGACAATGTATAAGATAATAAATAAAAGCATTCAATGTAAGGCTCTCTCTATCTCTGTCTCTCCACATCAAAAATAAATACGTGTACGCGCGCGCGCATGCATTAAAACACCTGACACCTCACATTGACGCCTCTTCGTTGATTCTGCGAAGTGCCGAAGTACAACAGGAATTTCTTCTCGAAAACAAGAGATGTTTTAGTTCTTGACGCTGTGCCCGGAAGGAGACGACCTGTACCAGAGATCGTAAAATACCAGACTACAGGGACACCTAAGGCTGACGTCTCGTTATCGGTTTTGTCCCTAACGTGTCGCAAACACAGTGAAAAGTACAAAAAAGGATTCGAAAAACAAACACCCCCCCCCCCAACAACAACAACAACAACAACAACAACAAAAACAAGACAAAACAAACGAAAAAAAAAAAATCACCGAACTTCCATTTTGAGAATATTTTGAACACCCAGACAGACTGACTTTGTATTGTTTGCTTCCACAAAGATCTTATATAATGCGTTTGGAGCTGCAGTCGCCAACAGTTTATTGTGTTATTTTGTAGGGTGGGTGGGTGTTTGTTGTGTTATTTTGTAGGGTGGGTGTGTGTGCCAGGTTTAAACACACAAAAAACCTTGTTTCACGTCCGCCGAGCAGAAACGGAAAGACAGGGAACACGGACTGTCATAAACTTTAATAGGCTACTGTTCCTTCAAACAACAACAACAACAACAACAACAACAACAACAACAACAACAACAACAACAACAACAACAACAACAACACTTTTCTCAGAGATAGGTATTCAATGATTCAGGTTATCAGGTGACTCGGGGAGCCGGGGTGGCCGAATGGTAGAGCGTCGGACTTCTCATGCTCGGGTTGTGAGTTCGTGTGTGTGTGTGTGTGTGTGTGTCTGTGTGTGTGCGTGTGTGTACGTGCGTGCGTGCGTGCGCGCGCGCGCGCGTGTGTGTGTGTGTGTGTGTGTGTGTGTGTGTGTGTGTGTGTGTGTGTGTGTGTGTGCGCGCGCGCGCGCGTGTGAGTGTGTGTGTGTTTGCCACAGCTGCTGTGTCTTTTATTCTTCTCTCTGGCATTGTTTTCATGCCAATCTATTTCATTTCATTTTTCCGAACATTGTAACCGCTTAGACCTCGCTGAGTATATAAATATCCATTATTACTGGGGCGGTCGGTGGTGTAGTGGTTAAGAGACTTTGTCACCAGTGCGAGAGGTCAGATTCAAATCCCACTCGGGGCAAAGAACTTTTCCTTCTCGTACGTGGCACCGTTCATTCGGGCCGATCGTCGGAGGTTCTCTCCGGGTACGCCGGCTTCCTCCCCCTCTGCTTTGGAAATATTCACCCCACAAAATTTGAAAATAAATGCAAGTCTATATTCCAAAACTTGGGAGTGAGCTCTGCTCAGGCAGGCAGATCGGACGCTCTTTGCACAGCTCTGTCAATATTTTCATAAATCTGGCGAATTAAAGAGCTCCCTGGCCATGTTCAACGTAATCTACTGATGGACTGATATACTGCTCAACTGCCGACTGGAAAAAATGACTTTTTAAGTGTTTTTCTGAGGCAAATGTCAGCGAGAATCGCGATCGACATGAGTGGACAGGGGCACCATGAACCGCGAGTACACCAAGCGTAAAGTCACGGACACTACAGACTCGAGACATGATCTGTCAATGAGCAGTGGCATAGCACGTGAAAGAAAGACTGAACTCCTCAAAAAGGTTTGAAAGAAAGCTAAAAAAAAAAAAAAAGAAACAAAAAAAAACCAAAAAAAACAGAGAGGTGGGTGTTTGGGTGATTAACGTCCTTTTCCACCACGTAAGGGTGATATCAAAGACGGGGCAACGAGAAAAAGGCCAGCACAAATATTTGGCCCCAGCCGGGATTCGAACTCACGACCTGAGCATTGAGAGTCCAACGCTCTACCATTCGGCTATTCCGGCTCCCCGACCAGAGTGGGCTTGACCCACCCATGTCTATAAACTCGCACTTTGCAGTGATGGAAAAAAAAACAACTATGGCTACAGCAGCTACCTCTACTGACCCAAGTATCGCCCAAGACATTACAAATGCAGACATTTGGAAAAAAAATTGTGTGAAAAGTCAGTGCAGCTTAACAAAGCGTGCCCTACAGTGGACGAACTGAAATATTCGAGTTGAAGCAGGACAACAGTGTGTTGAGGACTGAGCTTGACAATTACAAACAAAAACTACAGAAAGCTGAAGAAACCGTGGAAACTTGAAAAAAAAAATTGGGTGAAGACATTTTATTCTAATATTAGTACATGTATTTCTGTTAACGGGCAATATTCAAAATGGTTTAACGTAAGTAGAGGAGCCAGACAGAGTGACCCCTGTTCCCCATATCTGTATCTTTTATGATCAGAACTCACGTCTTTAATGATTAGACAAAATTAAAACATCAACGGTAGGCCCCCGTAGTTTAGTGGTTAGCACTTCGGACCATGGACCGGGAGACCCGGGTTCGAATCCCAGCTGAGACAAGCGGGATTTTTCCTACCTAGGTCGGCTCCTACCCAGAGCGGGTGTGCTATAGGCCCAGTGGGGAGGCTGTTGCCACACAGCCGAGATTCACCCACTTCACGGGTGCGACTTTGGGGGTGCTTTCTTTGGTGTGACACGTCTTATGACGTGGATGATTACACGGCCGGCACCGCAGGTGCCGTAGTTCCCGGGCCTGGTTAACGCCGGGATATTTATGACAGGAAGCGTGGAATGCGGCCCTGTCCCGCAGTCCCAAACCACACCGACCTCCATAGCATCATCTTACCATCATCCTCATCTCCATCATCATGCATAATAAAAATTGCCCCAGCTTCCGAGCCCTCCGTGGATTCCACCCATTACCAGGAAGGAACACCACTGGAGCCGGCAAAGAGTTGGGGCAGCAAAAAAAAACCAAAAAACAAAAACAAAACATCAACGGTATTAAAATTCAAGACGCAGAAACACTCTTGTCACAATTTGCAGATGACACCACTCGTTTTCTACATGGAAACTTTAATTCATTTAACCAGTGTATTCAAACCCTAGATCAGTTTTCGTCAATCTCCGGTCTCAAGATTAATGATGAAAAAACGCAGGTGGTGTGGAAACATAGAAAGGAAAAATACTTAGGAGACAGACATTTTAAGTGGAACCCCAAAGTTTTCAAAGTTTTGGGTGTTAAATTCTCAACAAATATACATGATATAGATGAACTATGCATTGAACTATGCAACTCGAACAATGCAAACAAATTAATCGAGATTGAAAACCTGAAAGCTTCGTCCAGAAGACAGATTACACCATTTGGAAAAATCACAGTGCTAAAAGGTCTCGCGTTATCAAAAATTGTTCACTTACTTATTAACCTTCCTGATCCCCCTACTGAATACACAACAGAATTGAAGCAAATGTTCTACAACTTCTTATGCGATGGGAAAAGAGCTAAAGTAAATACACTAGTGACATTCTCACCATATGAACATGGGGGTATGAGAATGGTGGACTTGCATTCCTTTATGGCTGCAATGAAGATTGGCTGGCTAAAAAGAATACAGAAAGGTAGCTGGAAAGTGAGCAAATTGCTTTTTGTGGCCTATCCACATTACCAAATAATATTTACGTTAGGAGGGGAATACGCCAATGTTGTTATTCGAGAGTGTGGAAATGAGTTTTGGAGAGATGTGGTAAAATATTACAAATCTTTACGACAAGATGATGTCCAGATACCTACTCTCAGTTTCTCGCGGAATGTATTCACTATAATGTCAACATCATACGTGATCAAAGAACTATACATGTAATGGAATGGATCACAAATGGTATTGTGACAATTCAAGATATTATAGGACCAGATGGAACTGTTCTTAACTTTAATGACTTCTGCAACAAATATCCGGCTTTGTCAACAGACTTAATAACATATATTGGTATAACTAGCGCTATTAAAAAAAACCAGAAGAAGTGTTGATTGGATGCCTACACCAACGCTCTATCACAAAGGCATGAAGTATTATTTTGAAGGGCTCCAAATTTGTGTACTCTTTTCTTACAGCTCCTCGCCAGGATGCATCTTGTATTCGCAAATGGGAAGAAAAATTTGGTAGCAACCTTAATTGGAAATATATATTTCTGAATCCTTTTACAGTAACATCTGATGTACAGTTGAGGTGGTTCCAGTTCAGACATCTTCATAGATTACTGCCAACAAGGCGATTCTTATGTTTACGCAAATGGGTTGAGCCATCTACCTGTACTTCATGTGCATCTGCTGAAGAAATTCTGTCACACCTATTCTGGGAATGCCCAGTCGTGCAGGATTTTTGGGATGCCTTTCTTTTATGGTTGAAGGACAATAATTGTTCTCATTGCGAGACATTAATTCTATCGGAACCGTTAATAGGGTGAGTGGGTGTTTGGGGGTTTAACGTCCTTTTCCACCACATACGGGTGATATCAAGGACGGGGCAACGATGAAAAAGTGAACCATTAATAATCTTTGGGTCAGCAGAAGAGGTACTAAGAGATAAGGTGCATGATTTGTTAGTGATCTTGGCTAAATTCCGTATTTGGTATGGTATGGTAGACTTCTCCTCGGCGCACATATCCATCTCTACTGAAATGCTCACGGCGCCGCAGGGCTGGAGGACGAAGCAGTGAAAGCCTGCTGCCGCTAAGCGCTACTTTATGTGCAAACCTCCACCCTGCTATTCACTCTGGTGCGTGCGACAGTATTTCTGTTTTACCACGCCACCGGCCACAGCCTACTCTTCTTCGAAAGATGAACGTGGGATTTTTAGCGTGCACACTTGATGTATGTGCGTGCGTGCGTGCACGAAGGCGAGACAGGCACCATAAACGAGTCTGCACATGGATTTGACTCGATATGATAAGGAAAAATCCCACCATATTCCTGCCCACCGGGGACTCGAACCAGGCAGCTCAGGATCCGAAGTCGGATGCCTTAACCACTAGACCAAATCCCCTGTCATCCTATCCTATCCCCAAATCCCCCCATTTATATAAGCAGATTAGAGGAAACCTTGCCAAATATTACCACTGTTATCAGGCAAATTAAAGAGATTTACGTTAGAAAAATACATATCTGTAATTAACGGAAAACTTGGAACACTCTGCCAACAATGGACTCCTTATCAACAACTCATAACTTAAACATGCCATTTTATGAACATAATTATGTATTAGATTGTCAATGCTCCTCTCTCTCTCTCTCTCTCTCTCTCTAACTAGTAGGAGTTGGTTATGATACATGATGTATTCACCATGCCACTTCGTTTATCTGTGTGTGTGTACATGTGCGTAACCACAATCTTCAAATATGTCAAGTTCTTATAATATACTCTTCTGTCTGTTACCTACTAAAAAAAAAAATATCCTGAACTTAAATAGCTGAGCTGACCCTTCGCACCACGTGCTTGTAATGTGTTCATGTCCAGTGGGTGAGAGGATGCGTGTGATTCACGTGAGTGTGCATGTTGGGTTCAGTTCGCGGCGCTTTGAGCCAATTCAAGAAACTGGGTTAAAGTTGTCGCCGTCCTTGGCGACTAGAACCCCCAAACACTAGTCTATAGGCCGATCCAGCACTGGAGCCTCTGTAGCAAAGGGGTCCGTTATCGAAACTGACATTCCCGTCCACCATCAGATTACTGTTACATGACGAAAATTGCTAGGGAGACCCGACAGAAGCAGCCAAATTTTGATTAGACAATCACAGTGTTTGGCTCTGACGTTAAGGGGTTCGCAACGGCGAACAAAACCGGTCGATCGCAACAACGTGGTATGGAAAATGGGGACGGTCAAAACCCTACAAGTGATACGCCCGATTTGTTCATTATTTTTGAGGTTTGAGGTTTGTTCTCCTGGGCCCGTATGTAAAAGTCGAGGTTAATTTAACCCACGGCTACGGGCCTTACCCAGACTAGGACAAAAGAAACCCTAAAAGCAAAATTAAATACAAAAGGAAGCGAAGAAAGGAAGGAAAACAATCCTTCTATAATGGCTTAGGCACCTTGCTGGAATGGGCCCGCTTCTTGATTAAAAAAAAAAAAGTAACCCTAGACCTAGTTTAGTTCGAGGTTAGACTCTAACCCGGTTCTGAAAGCCCTAACCTCGACTATTACATACGGGCCCAGGCTTCACTTTGCTTTAGTTGCTTTGCTATTGGCGTGCTGGTCCTGGCTTTATTTTCCTCTGCTTTTGCTTTGTTCTTACCTTCAGTTGGTGTTGCTTTGATGCTTTGATTAGGTTTTTTTCCCCACTTGTGTTCGCTTTGGTTCGCTCCATTTTACTTTTATTTGCTTTGGTTTGTGTCCATGCTTTGCCGTCACTTGCCTTTGTTACCTTGTTTTGCTTTGCTTTGATTTTTCCTGCTTCGATTTGATATTTTTGCTTTGCTTTGATATTTTTCTTGCTTTGATCTGATTTTTCCTGCTTCGATTTGATATTTTTGCGTTGATTTGATTTTTCTTGATTTAACATTTCTTGCTTTGATTTGATATTTCTTGCTTTGATTGGATTTATCTTGCTTGGTTTTGCCTGTTGTTTGCTTTGGAAATGTTCAGCCCGCAAAAATCGAAAATAAATCCAATTCTGAAATTCCGAAACTTAAATTGCTGAACTGACCCTTCGCAATACGTGATTGTTATGTGTTCATGTCCAGTGTCCGTAGAGATTCACGTGAGCGTGCGTGTTGGGTTTAGCTCACGGCGCGTTGAGCTAAATATTTGGGATAAAGCACGTCTATTAATGCGGTTATATTATTATTATTATTAGTAGTAGTAGTAGTAGTAGTAGTAGTAAAATGCTCTGTTTTGGACTGTTTACTTTGGTTTGCTTGTGCTAATGTTTCTTTGCTTCTATGCACTGCTTATATTTGCTTCGGTTTTTTTTAAAAATGTCTTCGGTTTGATCTGGTTTTCTTGTATTGGCTTTTATTTGCCATAAATCGCTTGGCTTTGCATCTTGCCTTTCGTTTAAATCTACATGCCAAGACTCTTTTGCTTATTCTACCGATACGCTGAACGTGGAGTATTACCTTATACAATGTGACAGATGGGATGGTAGACCTCTCCTCGGCGCACACATCCTTCTCTTCTGAAATGCTCATGGCGCTGCAGGGCTGGGGGACGAAGTAGTGAAAGCCTGCTGCCGCTAAGCGCTACTTTATGTGCAAACCTCCACCATGTTATTCACTATGGTGCGTGCGACAGTATTTCTGTTTTACCACGACACCGGCCACAGACTGCTCTTCTTCGGAAGATGGGCGTGGGATTTATTTTTTTTTATTTTTATTTTTTAGCGTGCACACTTGATATTTGAGCGTGCGTGTGTACACGAGGGTTGGGCAGGCATCGTAAACAAGTCTGCTCTCTCTCTCTCTCTCTCTCTCTCTCACACACACACACACACACACACACACACACACACACACACACACACACACACACACACACACACACACACACACACAATTCGTGAACCATCGTTGCAAAGGTTGCTTGAATTGAATTTTTATTAAGCATGTCATAAGTTCGTCTTGCTAATGCTGAAACTGGTTTTCTGTACTTTCTCCGGTGTAACAAAATAAATCTGTTTAAACCAACAAGTCTGCACGTGATTTTGACTCTATTTAGAAAGGGAAAATCCATCCAAATTCCTGCCCATAAGGGTTTCGAACCAGGTGGCTCAGGATCCGAAGTCGGGTACCTTAACCACTAGACCTTGCGCCCTTCGTTCATTCGATGGTGACACATGTCGACCACCATAGTTCAGTGAGGTCAAATTGTTAGAAGAGGGATAAATGGCATTGACTGGCGCGTCTCACCAATTTACAGACGCACGCGGGAAAGACAAACTCTTCAGATGACGAGAAAATTATGTAGCGTGTCCAACGATCGGGAAAAGAAACACGGTGGATGCTCGTTAGATCTGACTTTGCTCGCTCATTCAATAAAGTCTATAACGGTGATGCTTTGAGTGGCAGGGGTGTGGGGTGTGTGTGAGGGGGTGAGGGGCTGGTGGGGGCAGAGAGAGAGAGAGAGAGAGAGAGAGAGAGAGAGAGAGAGAGAGCGAGAGTTATTAATTTCCAATTGCTAAACTACAAAAACGAAGGAAAAAAGACAGAAAGAAATGAAAGAACAAATCAAACAACTACAAGAAATACCCAAAGCAAAGAAGAAGAAGGAGAAGAAGAAGGAGAAGAAGAGAGAGAGAGAGAGACAGAGAGAGAGAGAGAGAGAGGGAGGGGGGGTGGGGGGTTGCAAGATTCATGTAGAGAGAACAAGAGCTTGGGCTTTCGACTTCTTTATTTTGACCAAACAGAAATTACTCCATACATCGAAAAGGAAATCTACTGTCATGTTTCAGAATCGCATGGTTAACTTGTAAAATCGGCATCTTCTTTCAAAATTCGAACACATGAAATAAGATAATTGTATTATTTCATACAGCAAGTTTGGGGGACCAGCAATATGAAAACGTCGTACAGTTTTATTGCTAATAAGATAAACCAAAAATTAGGGTCCTTTTGCGTTTCTTGGTTTTTTTCCCTTTCTGTACTTCAGTCATTGCTGTTGCTGAGGTTATAGTTTTAAAAAAAATAAACCCTAACATTATGCAGTCGCATATGGCACAATCTGAACTGGATAATTTCAAACTCAACAGATCAGCAATACTGAGCGAAACGGGAGAAGAACCTGGACTTTGCCATCCCCAACTTGCAGGCCATCCTCTGGAAGGAAGACCTGGTCTTCCCGTAGCCCTTGTCTTCCATCTTCTTCGGCTGTGGTCGATAGTTCCTGTACCTGGGACGGTACTGTGGGACGTACGGGTGATACGGCTGTTGCAACTTGATAGCTTTTGGCTGGTGCTTCTTCTCCATCAGTCTGAGGAATCGATTGTAGTAGCTCGCAGGGATGCGTGGTCCATGAGACGTAGGGTAGCGTGGGGCAGGATCGTACGGACGAGAGAAATCTTCGTGATATGGAGAGGGTCTTCGCGAGGGGTTCGGGTAACGTGGATAATCGCGGCCGTAGCTCGGCACGGTTTCCTGCTGATAGTAACTCCTGGACGGTAAATACCGTCCACTGTAAGCTTCGGAAGGTTTCCGGCCAGTATAGCCCGTGGAAGGTTCGCGTTCAGTGTAGCCTGTGGAAGGCTCGCGTCCAGTGTAGCCGGTGGAAAGCTCGCGTCCACTGTAGCCCGTGGAAGGTTCGCGTCCACTGTAGCCCGAGGGAGGCTCAATGTAGCCCGGGGACGCCTGGCGTCCACTGTAGCCCGTGGAAGGTTCTTTGTAGCCAGTGGAAGGCTCGCGCCCAATGTAGCCAGTGGAAGGTTCCCTAAAGCCGGCGGAAGGTTCGCGTCCACTGTAGTCTATGAAAGGTTCTTTGTAGCCAGTGGAAGGCTCGCGTCCAGTGTAGCCCGTGGAAGGCTCGCGTCCAGCGTAGTCCGTGGAAGATTCCTTGTAGCCCGCAGAGGGCTCGCGTCCGCTGTAGCCTGTGGAAGGTTCTTTGTGGCCAGTGGAAGGCTCACGTCCAGCGTAGCCCGTGGAAGGTTCCCTGTAGCCCGCGGAAGGCTCGTGTCCACTGTAGTCGACGGAAGGCTCGCGTCCGGTGTACCCCGTGGAAGGTTCCTTGAAGCCCGCGGAAGGCTCATGTCCAGTGTAGCCCGTGGAAGGCTCGCGTCCAGTGTAGCCCGTGGAAGGCTCGCGTCCTGTGTAGCCCGTGGAAGGCTCGCGTCCAGTGTAGCCTGTGGAAGGCTCGCGTCCAGTGTAGCCTGTGGAGGGCTCGCGTCCTGTGTAGCCTGTGGAGGGCTCGCGTCCTGTGTAGCCCGTGTAAGGCTCGTGTCCTGTGTAGCCTGTGGGAGGCTCGCGTCCAGTGTAGCCTGTGGAAGGCTCGCGTCCTGTGTAGCCCGTGTAAGGCTCATTGTAGCCTGTGGGAGGCTCGCGTCCAGTGTAGCCTGTGGGAGGCTCGCGTCCAGTGTAGCCTGTGGGAGGCTCGCGTCCAGTGTAGCCTGTGGAAGGCTCGCGTCCAGTGTAGCCCGTGGAAGGCTCATTGTAGCCTCCGGAAGGTTGTCGTCCATCGTAGCCCGTAGGATTTGGAGCGGCACCAACGTGGTCACTGAAACAAGAAGAGAAAGATATTATTATTATTATTATCATCATCATACGTAGCAGCAGCAGAGGTAGTGGTCAGTTTTCTGCAGTAAAAACTGCTATTTTGTCATTTCTGTTTTTGTCGAAGTTTCTGTAGAAAACCATGTTTTTCCTGCAGAAAAATGCCACTTTTCGGCAGAAAAAGTGAAGAGGAAAAAATAATTGCCGATTTTTTCCTGCAGTTAAACTCCTGCCATTTTGGCAGCTTTCGCCAACGATAGATGCTTGCTAGCCGGATACTCCGTTCTCCCCGTAGACTTTCAAGTCACGTGGTTCACCCCTGTGAGATTTGTGAGGTCTACTGCGCTCTAAGGTTGTTTGGAACCTTTCAGTACTCTAGATCTATTCCAAACACATAGTTCTCCTTAAACTTCTCATTTGTCCGTTATCTAGGTGATACTCCAACGAAAACGTCACACAAATTTTAGGAACGCCTCATCGCCTTATTTCCCCAAGGCATTCTCAACAGCACAGGGTGCAATCAAAATTGCGGGGGGTGTTTCCCGTGCTACTCCGCTGGAAAAGTAGCGTCGCCAAGGTGGGTGGGTGTTTTAGGGGTTTCACGTCCTTTTCCACCATATAAGGATGACATCACACATACGAACACTCACGCATAAATGCATAGGCAATGAATGTCAATTGTAATGTCGACTAAACGGGCTATAAAAAGTATTAAAACGTGTGTATTAATAATGATAATAATAATAATTGTGGGTACTTAAGGGACGCCCTCCCTCTCGCCGGAGCTCAGGGCACCTTACAATGAATACACACTCACTTACCCACTGACTAACACACACAACGTGTGTCCACACATACATTTAACTACAAACACCTAATGTGCAGCATCATCCGCGGGCTTCCTCGGCCCGGCTTCTACACACACACATACACACACACACACACACACACACACACACACACACACACACACACACACACACACACACACACACACACACACACACACACACACACACACGGGTGGGTGGGGGGTGGGTGTTTGGGAGTTTAACATCCTTTTCCACCGAATACGGGTGATGTCAAAGACGGGGCAATGATGAAAAAGCCAGCACAATATTTGGCCCCAGCCGGGGTTCGAAAACACACACACACACACACACACACACACACACACACACACACACACACACACACACACACACACACACACACACACACACACACACACACACACACACACACTATACCGTCCAACTCGCTTTCAAAACTTTTTCCAGAGCAAGGGCAACTTGTTTGGATTTTGATCCCAACAGTTTACAAAGATTGTATGTCGATTTGACTCTAAGGAAACGAAGTGGTATGTGCTTGTTGCGCTCCTCTTGAAACGCCGGACATTCTAGAATTAAATGAAATTCATCGCCTATTGCAAGCATGTCACATTTTCTGCACAGTCGCTGTTCTCTGGCTATACCTTGTTTTCTGCCTTGTTCAACAGGGAGCTTATGGTTACTGCAACGGAATTTAAAGAGGGCTACTGCGTACTGCTCTGGCAGGAGTTTTGTAAAAGGTTCTACTACAATATCATCTTTGTAGTGTTTATATTGTAGACATAAACATTTCGAGCAGAGAAATACTGAGCTGCAGTGTGTCTAATGATTATTCCTGCAAGGAAAAAACCCAAAACGAGAATGAGGCCTGAAAGGAAATTGAAGGAAGCTTTTCTAACGATCCGAGCACAAAATGCGTCAGTGATGAAACGTAGAGTGTTCATATGATCTGCCCGATCCGTTCTTTGCCAATTTCCGGAAACCTTTCTCGTTTTTTGTTTTGTTTTGTTTTTTTAACGTCCATTAAATACAGTTCGCTAGCTTCGCCGGCATAGATTTCAGGTGAAGGATGAGCAAAGCAGAAGTCTGCCTTGTTCAGAGTTTTTTTAATCATTTATTTTCAAAGAAGACAAAGACTTGGTTGGCGTAATGCGAGTTATTAAGCAGAATCGGATGGTTCTATATCCTGGGCAGATTCTCTCTCTCTCTCTCTCTCTCTCTCTCTCTGTCTGTCTCGGTGTGTGTGTGTGTGTGTGTGTGTGTGTGTGTGTGTGTGTGTGTGTGTGTGTGTGTGTGTGTGTACGCGCGCGTGCGTATACGTCGGTGTGTGTGTGTGTGTGTGTGTGTGTGTGTGTGTGTGTGTGTGTGTGTGTGTGTGTGTGCGCGTGTGTGTGTGTGCGTGTGTGCGTCGGGGTGTGTGTGTGTGTGTGTGTGTGTGTGTGTGTGTGTGTGTGTGTGTGTGTGTGTGTGTGTGTGTGTGTGTGTGTGTGTGTGTGTGTGTGTGTGTGTGTGTGAGAGAGAGAGAGAGAGAGAGAGAGAGAGAGAGAGAGAGAGAGAGAGAGAATTCGAATGTACTTTCTTAATGATGTTATTTTAGCCTAGCCATTTTCATATTTTTTTTCTTTTCTTGTATCTCTTTTTATCTTTGTCTTGTGTTGTCTCCTTTATTTGTTTAATTTTTTTCGCAGCGAAGGCAGATTGAAATCAATCATTGTTTGGTTAAATCACTTCGGGCGAAAATACAGGACTCGCACCACTAGTGGTGAAGTCTCAAATGTTTTGAACTCTCTCTCTCTCTCTCTCTCTCTCTCTCTCTCTTATCAATTTGATGTTATTCCGCTTAAATTTGGAAAGAGAGAGAGAGTGTGTGTAGCAGAATGTAGTAAGGACAAGACAGAAGAAAGGACGCTGTACTTAATCTTACATCCTTGGAAAAAAAAATGTCATTGTCATTGTCTCTCTCTCTCTCTCTCTCTCTCCAGTGTTTCACAAACGATTCCAAATCCTTGCAAACAACATGAAAAAAAAAAAAAAAAAAACAACAACAAAAAAACAAACAAACCCAAAAACAAATGACAATTTGAACAGATTGTTTACATCAACACACTGGCGCTCCCTTGAAAACGTTCGACTTGCGTTTAATTAGCTCAGTCGCACACAAGAAATATTAAACAAAATGTCAAAGAAAGCCAATGCAATGCCCAAAACGTTGTTCCCGCGTCACGGAAGCCGTATAGGCCAGCTGCTGCAGGCTAAGGGACGACCCGCTGTGCGGGCTTACAAGTTTCAAGCGGAGGGAGTGTGCTGGAATAGCTGATTCGTCATTCCATGATTTGTCTCAACTTGTTGGTGGGAGTTGCAGTGTTTCCCATGCTACTGTGTGTGTGTGTGTGTGTGTGTGTTTTACCGCGGAGGATATGCGTTTGTTTCTGTGTTATTTTGGTTGGTAGCTTGGGTCAAAGGTTTCCTGTGTTCGAGTAGCGTATTCTTGGGCAATTGTTGGACTTGTCCCTCTGGCTACAAAATTTACGTCACGACATGACGCAACTAAAAAGCAACCGAAGACTAACTTACGTCACGACATGACGATGACACAACGTTTTCGTCTAGTGTATTTAACCTATGCGCCCGAAACAGGCAGTCACTTGCGTGAAGGCGAACGCAAGAGGTTTGCATCTGAGCCAGTGCATGCCCTCGAGCGTGCATAACAGCGTGAAAAGTAGGTGTGCTGTTCTATGAATAGCCTCAGTGTAGAATGACTCATCACTGAGAAACGTAGGCGGGTTGCACTATACCTGTCTATGGCCATTTGAATTTTTCAGTATCAGAGATCACGAGGTTATTTTAAAGTGGCTAAAGCTACCAATTTTATGTTCACAGATCGTTCTGAGCTGTTTTCGTGGTATCTATCATCACATCACTTAGACGCCTGGGCAGTGACAGCGCCTGAAATGCTGGCACTGAGCCATCAGAAGCGTACTCGATGACGCGGTGACCTCACTGAGCGCTGCAGTAGTGTTGCTACAGTCCTAGAATTTGAATGTTCGACTGATCGCACAAAGTGTAAGCAGCACTGTAGCGCATTATGAGCTGTATTAAGTTTTACTATTACTTTATTATCCCTTTCGGGAAATTCCGGCTGCCTCCTCCGGGGGAAGCGCGTCGCCGCGTTGCAGCGCCACCCAGTACCTATCCTATATCATCAAGATAAAATATTTCGAGTGTACAGGCGCACTCACGGTTGTAAATGTTCCAAAAGTTGGCCTGGCAAAGACGGAATTAGCCAGTTTATGATAATAATGGTAAGAATTTGAAGAAGAATGTGCACTATACAGGCGCTGTACCCAAATGCCTGGCTCAAAACACCGCCAACTAAACACAGCAGGCACGCTTGTGACATGGTCACACACACACACACACACACACACACACACACACACACACACACACACACACACACACACACACACACACACACACACACACACACACACTTCGCCATGTTTCAGTTTTCAACCGGTTAACGATCGCTTAATAGCGTAGGTCATCTTGCGGAATCGTATGTAGTATATTCTAAAAGCACTCGATTGCAGTGGGTTCAGATAAAAGTCATGGGATCAAAACTACTGCAAATCACGATTTGCGACCTGTACCTGAGATGGGTGGGTGGGTGCCTGAGTGTTTGGGAGTTAACGTCCTTTTCCATTGCCTGATACGGAACGGCGTGGGTCGAAGGTCACCTGTGTGATCAAGCTTATATAATCGTAGTTAGCCCAGTCAATTTTTGAGTTCGTGAAGAAGCTAATCGTTTGTTTTCTATGACACTTACAGTGTTGCCTCCCTTGGAAAAAGCGAGCGGGTTGAACGAACGGACAAAGCTTGTCAAGCAGCTATCCCTCGGAGCAGTGCTTAATGGGTCACGTGTGAATCACGCCTGATTGCCCGAAGAAAAACACATTAATCTGTACATCGGAGCCGGTTTAGTTCGGGGGGAGAGGGTGGGGGGGGGGGGAGATGGGAGGAGGATGGAGGATTGGGGGCTCGGGGCATCATGTGACACGTTAACCGACCTTATCTCCTTAGCTGTCATTTGGACCCATTGCCCTGTTATTAGTATTATTGTTATTTAAAAAAAAAAAAAAAAACAGATTGCATGCCTTCAAGGGGCCGTTTTTGAACTGAGAATGCACCTATTTCACTTTTGCAATTGAGGAAATCTCTCTCTCTCTTGTGCTGACACCCCCCCCCCCCCCGCCGCCCCCCTTAATGTGATGCGTCATACACAAGAGAGTAATGGCCTAAATACTCCATCGCGAATTAACACGTATCATGATGATGATGGTGATGATGGTGATGATGATGATGATGATGATGATGATGATGATGATGACGACGACGACGACGACGACGACGACGATGATGATGATGATGATGGGGAGGGGGAGGGGGGAACTCTCTGAAAATTAAAGGGCTAATGCAACCGTTTGTATACTCGCAGATCGTTCCAAAAGAGGCGTACCACACTGAGCGCCCCAGTCGTACAACCACAGTCCTAGAATTCGAATGTTCAACTGCTCGCGCAAGACAACATGGTACTAAACATCAAGACAGAGTATTTCGAGAGCGTAAAGTTGCACTCAACGAGCGAAATTGTTCCAAAACATAAGTTGGCGTAGCAAAGATGGAATTCTCCTGTTTTAAGAAGAAACAAAAATCCCTTGCTTTGCCGTTTCTTTCATTTGTGGAGTGAGCGGTGGTCTAGTAGGTAGCGCGTCGGACTCAGCCCCTGCGCTACATGAACGGCCGTCACCAGTGTCACGGCGATGAAGCGTGGGTTATGATCGAGCCCAGGTCGAGCTTGTGATATGTGACACCGGTTTTTCCTGGCTACCGGGCTGCTTTAGGGAGGTTTCTCTCCGGGTTATCCGGCTCTCCTCCACAAGCAAAATTTGAAGAAAAAAAAAAACCAGGATCGGCAGCCCGAATTTCCCGAAAGGGATAATACAGTAGTTAAAAAAAGCCTTCGCCTGCTCAGAAAAACAGTATGAAATGCTACTTGCCCCGAAATGTAATGTGAGACCTCTGGCTCTCTGTCACTGTCGCATACACAAGACTAGTCACGGTGCCCCTCTCCTGTAATCGAGGGTCAGGGATCCAACCATAGGAAAAAAAAATACACCACATTAATATCTCTGTGGTGGCTGGACCAATATTTATATAATAATTATGGACACAATGGACGCTGAATAACGCTGCATGAAAATATATATATATTTTTTTAATTACAGATTATTTTACATACATACATACATGTATACATACATTATACATACACATACATACATACATACATACACATACATACATACATACATGTACTGCATGAAAATATACTCTTTACCCTTACAAGCTACAGTGCGTGCGTGGATCAGTGGAAAATGTCCAACACTGACACTGCGAGTTGAGGTTCACCGTGCGCCATTGGGGATCCCATTCTAACTTCGGCCGACGGCCAGTTGAAGTAGTTCACAAGTCATTTCAGTCAAGCTCAGCTAGTAAACATCATCGTACAGCTTAGGTACGCTGCCATTTTTCTTACATCAGCCTGACGTTTCGTGTTTAGCCACCATGCAAAAGATGTAGCCACCAAAAAGTTTGTGCGGTTGGATCCCTAACCCAGGATGTGACTTCCCCGATCACTCATGGGTTACCCGAACGAACACCAGACATGCAATGAACTCGATCAACTCATCAACAGATAGATTTTGCCCTCACCATGGGGCTATGGGAAAGGACGGTGGGGAAAGGAGGGGGGAGAGGGGGGGGGGGAGGGAATAGCACACAACACGCGAAAATGAAGTTACTCATGATAGAAACTTTCATGGTAAAGTTTGGCTTTTATGGTAACATTTAGCTTTATCGTATCATTTGACTTTTATGCTAACATTTCCTTTTCAGGTAACATTTAGCTTTTACCGTAATATTTAGCTTTGCTGTTAACATTTAGTTTAACGGTAACATCTAGCTTTTATGGTGACATTAACTTTCGCTTTTATGGTGACATTAATTTTCGCTTTTATGGGAGCATTTCGGTTTGAATTGTCCCGGAATTGTGCGGAAGGGATTTTTTCTTGCAAAGTGGCTACACAATAAAGATTACTAGTCACGTGCGCTTGAGGTATTTCTCTGACAGCTTCCCAAAGAAGACTTCAGTTGAGGTCATCACTTTGACGCAGAGGCTTGCTTAACATACAGGTTTGAAAAGACCCCCCCCCCCCCCCCCCGAAAAAAACAAACACACAACAAAAAACAAAACAAAACAAACAAACAAACAAACAAACAAATAACAAACAACGTACAACAACAACAGCAAAAACAAATAAAGAAATAAAACCCACCAAAGAACACACACACACACACACACACACACACACACACACACACACACACACACACACACACACACACACACACACACACACACAAAAGAGGCTTGCCCTAGGGAAACGAGATGTGCTGCCCTGTTTTATTTGCTCCACGATAATGGAATCATGTGTTCACACGGCAAAGAACTCTCACAACCGAGCTTTTTACATCGCGTGTCTTCCCTCATAGAGATTTTGAAGGAAGGAAAGGACAAAAACTGAATGCTAGTGGTCTCATTGGAAGCACGAATGTTACGCAGAACCAACATTAACCTGACAAACAACCAGAGAGGGGAAAGGGGTTGGGGTGTGTGTGTGTGTGTGGGGGGGGGGAAGCTGTATGTGTGTGTGCGTGTTGGGGAGGGGGTGGGAGGGCGTTGCGAGGGTAGGGTTGGGGGGGGGGGGGGTCCAGGGAATACCTCAGGACCAAGACAAGGGGAGAAAATGACAAGCAAACGAACAAACTAGCTTCCCAATCAACCAGGCAAACAAACCCCTAGCCTAGCAACTGACGTCACAAGCACGACGTCATCCCCGCCCCCTCAAAAAACAAACAAAACCCAAGAAAACAGAAACAAAAAGAACCAAAAACCAAACTAAACAAACAGACCTCAACAAAAGAAGACAAAAACAGTAACAAAAAAAAAAAAAAGAAGAAGCAAAAGGCAAAAACAAAACAGAGCAAACGAACAAAGAAAGAAAAAAACCAAACCAAAACAACAAAACAGACAAAAAATAAAAAGACAGACAAAACAACAGCAAAAAAAAAATGCACCCCCCAAAAACAAAACAAAACATAAAAAAAAAAACCAAAAACAAAAAAACGAACACAAACAAGAAACGCAAACAAACCAAACAACAACCCAAAACAAACAAATAAGCAAACAAACAAAGAACAAAAGTGAGGGACTGTGTTAATCTGTGTCTTTATGGTGTCTGCCGTACGCCTGCGCTTAATTTCCCTACCTTCGGTTCAGAAGAAAGAACAGTGCCTACCTCGCTATGACCAGTTTGGGGACTTTGTCGTGCAGGTGCTTCTTCTTGACGCCAGACTTGTAGGACCGGTACGTCTGGGACACGCCAGTTCTCACGGACACCATCAGCACCAAGAAAAGACACAACTTTCTCAGGTATCCCATGATCACGCTGCAGGATGTACCATCCAGTTGCACTGAGAGATCGAGAGATCACAAGTCACGTCAAGTTTGGCCGTCACCTCTTCTTCTCCCTCTCCTACGTTCGCTTAGGGCGCAAAATAGAAGTCAGCGGAGAGAGTATGTGTTCTATACTCGACAACAGAAGCCGAGAACTATTTGCAAAATTGCGTATTGTTGTTATTTTTGCTGTTGTTTTATTTTATATTGTTAACGTTGTTTTTAATTTCTTTCTTTTGCTGTTTCATGTTGGTTGGTGTTGTATTTTAATCAAAGTGTACGTTTCTTCTTCCCTTCTTTTCTTTCTCTCCCATGAAATGATATCATCCTGGATTTAATTAAAAGCAGCAGTGAAGGGTAGGTTGCTGGAGAGGGAGGTGGTGTGTGTGTGTGTGTGTGTGTGTGTGTGTGTGTGTGTGTGTGTGTGTGTGTGTGTGTGTGTGTGTGTGTGTGTGAGTGATAAAAAAAAGTGTTCTTGTAATGACCTAGGCCCTGCATTCCGACTACCATTCCTCACATTGATCTTCGTACAACTGAATAAACACGCAATGCTGATGCAGTTTGACTCACCGTTTACCGTGAAACTTGTTTACAAAGCCAACAAAAAGCACCAGATTGCCATATTTTTACTCTGCACACAAATTTTAAAAGGGTGAAAGATTTCCTGCTATATTTAGCGGAGTTCTTACTACATGACCCGGAAGCTAATACTGGTCTGTAACCTGTTTAGCGTCAGATCTGCAACCCGGTCGCCATGACGAATCCCACGGTCTTCTCCAGGTCATGACGGCTACCCCCCAAAGCTGCACCTGTAGCTCTGCGCCCTCTAGCCGGGTTTGACGTCGTGGAGCATCACGGGCAGGACAGTACTTAAGGATGTGTTCTGGGGTCTCGGATCCAGTGCCAAATGGACATTCGTCAGCGTGGACAATCTTGAGTGGGTTGAGGTGGTTCAGTAGTCTGCAGCGACCAGTCCTCGGTCTGAAGAGGATTGTCTTCTCGTGCCTCTAGAGCTGGTGAGTCGGGTGTTCACTGTCTGTACCCAGTCTTTTCTTCAACCGATACCGGGGGAGCCGGGGTGGTCGAATGGGAGAGCGTTGGACTTCTAATGCTCGGGTCGTGAGTTCGTATCCCGGCTGGAGCTAAATATTTGTGCTGGCTTTTTCATCGTTGCCCCGTCTTTGAAATCACCCTATGTGGTGGAAAAGGACGTTAAACCCCCAAACACCCACCCACCCACCCTAACCGATACCGGTACTGGTTGTGGATGATTGTCATCATTTTGTACAAATCGTACTGTGGTTGGTTAAGTCTGATTGAATTCTTGGTATTTTTGATTTGCTTCATCAAGCTGTGTCATGCCCCCCCCCCCCCCCCCCCGAAGTGCATGTACAAACTTTACTGCTTCCATTGTGCACGTACATGACTGCTTGTGAAAGGGGGAGCCGGGGTGGTCGAATGGTAGAGCATTGGACTTCCAATGCTCGGGTCATGACTTCGAATCCCGGCTGGGGCCAACTATTGTGCTGGGTTTTTCATCGTTGCCCCGTCTTTGATATCACCCGTATGTGGTGGAAAAGGATGTTAAACTCCCAAACACCCACCCACCCTCTTGTCAAAGCTGTGAAGCTTGAGTACTTGATACTATGACCATTCGGCAACACCACCTACAAAAGCATGGTCCTTGAAGTTTTGCGACGAGTATAGATGATTTGTAATTTGTTTCAGTTTAATGGGATAGGCTCACGCAAAATGCATGGCTTGGGGGGATGAATTCATACAGCACACCTTGAAAATAACACAGTTCAGCATCGTTCGAAATTGTTAATAGCGGAGTCAGATCTACACACCCACCTTTCGAGAGTGACCGTTTATTAAGCAGTTAATGAAGGAAACAGGCCAAACTTTGTTGTGGTCGGGGAGCCGGGGTGGCCGAATGGTAGAGCGTTGAACTTCCAATGTTCGGCTTGTGAGTTCGAATCCCGGCTGGGGCCAAATATTTATGCTGGCTTTTTCATCGTTGCCCCGTCTTTGATATCACCCTTACGTGGTGGAAAAGGACGTTAAACTCCCAAACACCCACCCACCCTTCGTTGTGGTCCAAAGTCCCACAAGCTTTTACGTAGCAACGTAGAGACCGCTTACTTCTGTGTACTCGGACGGTGAAGCACGGGAGATCAACTCTCCAGCATCAGTGTTGTAAACCAGCAGCGTACTTCATTGTACTGTACAGTAACATAGCGTGTCATATAGCAGCATGATGTAATGTACTGTATTGCACTGTTCTGTTTCGTAGCGTATTGTATTGTATAAGTGTTGTAAAAAAAACAAACAACAAAACCCAATAACAACAACAACAAAACCACCACCACCACCAACAACAACAACAACAAAACTCTCCAGCATCAAGTACTGCGGGGCACTTCCAGCTTAGACCAACTGGCCTATATATTCCCTGTTAGCCTCAGGCATCAAAGTCACCCCTAAAAAATGCTTCAGTCTAGAAACAAAAAAAAACAAAAAAAACAAAGACCATTCAAAGGCAGGACAGAACCTTTGAAAAAAAAAAAAATTCCGCTCAGGCCTCACAGGAGTAATGCTATATTACTTTCTGTTTAGGCCAGAAAGCCACTTCACTCAAATCCACTCACTTCAACTTTGCCTCTGGTGACCAAAACTCCAAACTCATTGATTTTCCGGTGTTCAAAATGGTAGACTGGAACAATATCATCATAATTAATTAACTTAAATTATCCATTTCACATTCCGCATACATACAGCGGGAATGGCAAATGAATAAGCTTTACAATGAACTCAACCGAAGTCTGTACCTTAAAGATCTAAGCTCCCAACAAAAAGCTTTCCGAAGTGTGAAAAAATATTAGAGTCGACCGTGCAAGCACAGTCAACTCTGTCACAGTTGCAGAGTTTTCAGCGTCCCTGAAACCCCAATAAAAGCCAAGGGCAGCCTGATTTCACAGCTCAGTATGCGTTTTGACACTGAGGGAAAGAAAAAAAAAAGAAGAAGAAAAAAGGTATGTATTGTCTACAACACTATCCTTGTTGGTATCCATGTTTATGAAAGCGAATCTTTGCTATCCGTGACAATGCACAGTATTTGTGTGCGTGCGTGTGTGTCTACGTGTGTGTGTGTGTGTGTGTGTGTGTGTGTGTGTGTGTGTCTACGTGTGTGTGTGTGTGTGTGTGTGTGTGTGTGTGTGTGTCTACGTGTGTGTGTGTGTGTGTGTGTGTGTGTGTGTGTGTGTGTGTGTGTGTGTGTGTGTGTGTGTGTGTGTGTGTGTGTGTGTGTGTGTGTGTGTGTGTGTGTGTGTGTGTGTGTGTGTGTGTGTGTGTGTGTAATGGTTTATGACCATGGCCAGAATGGAAACAGAATTTTGGACGGAATTCACGTGATGATGCTCCTAAGTAGCACCTGCCCAAGAAAGATTTCCTTCATGGGTGCGTGAGTGGGTGGGTGGGTGTTTGAGAGTTTAACATCCTTATCCACCACACCTGGGTTATATCAAAGACGGGACATTGAAAAAAGGCCAGCACAAATTATATGGCCCCAGCCGGGATTCGAACTCACGACCCGAGCATTGAAAGTCCAACGCTCTGCCAGTCTGCTTTGGAAATGATCAGCCCACCAAATTTGAAAAAAAATAAATGCAATTCTAAATTCCGAAATTTAAATAGCTGAGCTGACCCTTCGCACCACGTGATTGTAATGTGTTTATGTCCAGTGTGTGAGAGAATGCGTGTGATTCACGTGAGCGTGCGTGGTGGGTTCAGTTCGCGGCGCTTTGAGCCGATTCATGAAATTGGGTAAAGCGCCTATACAATACTCATTACTATTATTATTATTATCCCGGCGCCCCGATTTCCTTCATGAATACGGTACTGTGAACTTCCGTAATACTCTATCTTATTTTGATGACACCAAAACCCGCTTTACAGTGGAGGGAACCTGTACCTTATTTCTTTTCAGCCAATAAATCGAGATGATGAGTTTGATTTGACAAATCAGATACATATTGATGAAGTTCCCAAAGTTCCCAAAGTATTGCATCCAACCATGACGAGGCAAGAAATGAATGAAGCGTGACATCTGATGCAGTCACCGTGAAGAAACGACACTAGCATTTGAATTGCGAATATGATTTGTTTGCCGGAAGGGGGGGGGGGGGGGACATTCAGAAGTTTTTGCGCCAGTTTCTTTTGCTTCATTGGCCGCGTGATTCTAGTTTTAATATACTTAGGCCTACATGAAAATTGAGCAAACTTGAGATATTTTGTTTTAAGACCAATTAGAGATACCGCTTAGGAGATAGATAGATAGATAGATAGATAGATAGAGAGAGAGAGAGAGAGAGAGAGAGAGAGAGAGAGAGAGAGAGAGAGAGAGAGAGAGAGAGAGAGAGTTCAACCTAACCAGCCATCCACTCAACCAATCAACCACCAAACACAATGAAGACAGTTTCGTAATAATGCTTTTGATTCTTTTATCGTCTGACAGGCAGATTTTCCACAAGGTTACACATCCCTGGTGTGAGCTAAAATAACTCTCAGTTGGTATCGTTCGCCCGCTAGGGGGCGCAAAATAATGTATACCAGTTATATGCAGGGGGAGCAAATGCACACCAGCTCTCCACTCAGTGGGCCGATTGTATCGCGCCCTTCAGTCCGGTCAGCTCTCGCGGTATTACCGTGCTATTTTCATCCAAAGACTCGTTACAAGAAAGCGAAACAGTTCCACTATGCACGGACATACATTATCACCACCTGATGGCTACATTCATTTAATGCTTTCGTTTCAGTTACATTCATAAAACAAAGTTAGCTGTCACGTGACTTGAACTCAC
>JACVVK020000555.1:15000-17500 GCA_018292915.2 Batillaria attramentaria | reverse complement strand
ATAATAATAATAGAATATTTATATAGCGCCTAACCCTATCTCAGCTCTAGGCGCTTTACATAAAATACATCTTTATTCGTATTAAGACAACAAAAAAAAAAAAAAAAAAAACCCAGAAAAAACAAACACAAGTGACAAACAGGTAAAACTGACAAAGAGATAGAATGATTAAAATCTAATAAAACTCATATCCACACACACACACACACACACACACACACACACACACACACACACACACACACACACACACACACACACACACACACACACACACACACACGTTTTCTGCGCACATGCGCACTCACGCCAGCAGAACAAGATACAGCTATGAGAGAGTGAAGAGATGGGTTTTCAGTTGGGACTTGAAGGTTTCCTTGTTTGAACTGTTTCTGATTGCAAGAGGGAGCTGACTGCAAGTAACAGGGGCCTGGTAACGGAAGGAACGCTGACCGAATGACCACTAGTTCGTATACTACAAAATCTATGGAGTTTGTAGCACACTCTTGGGCAAACACAGGTGGGTGAAGCAGGGAGGAACGAAGCAAAGTTCAAACGAAAACGAACCTGAAAATACATTTTACCGTTGAAAAGTTGTTTACGTCAAGTTAGTTAATTAGTTAGTTATTTAGGGCTTAATGCCGCGCAAGCAACAAAGACTATTTCGCAGCTAGAAACGTTGTTTACACGCGGGAATAAAACCACACAACAAAGTTAATAATCATCTCATTATCTTTTCCAAAGTCACGCGGTTTACCAAATCGGCCAACATCAGTTTGACGTCAGTAATAATTGACCATCAGTTGACGTCATGATTGTCTGGGTCAGGATAAAACGAACCAAAATCCCAGACACTGACTGGTCGATTATGGACTGTCTGCTCAATTATGTCGGGGAAGGGGGGGGGGGGAGTCTCATGAAAAACGGTTTTGTGGGGGATTATCTGCGATATATCTGCCCAGACAATGTCTCAAAAGCGGCTGAAAATACGCACCGACAGTAATATTCAGAAAGGATTGGTCAAAGACATCGTCACATGTCAAAGACTTGGAACAGGAATTTCCTTGTCCAGTTTTCGATTCGTGGCTGAATTATTATTATTATCATCATCATCATGTACATTAATTATTGAAAAAGGCATCAGGTTTGGAGCTCCCCTCGGAAGAACCCACATAATGACAGGAATATACCTCCAGCTGGCAAAGGGTCGGGCAACAACAGCAACAAAGCAGCAATCCTCCCCCCCTCCCCCGCCCCACCACAAACAACAACAACAACAACAACAAAAACAACAAGATGAAAAAACAAACAAACAAACAACAAAACGAAAAAAACAACAACAAAAAACAAAACGACCAAAAAAAACAAAAAAACAAAACACTACAACACACACACACACACACACACACACACACACACACACACACACACACACACACACACACACACACACACACACACACACACACACACACCAGAAAACGACAACAACGACAACAGCAACAAGACACCCCCCCAAAAAAAAAAAAAAAAAAAAACCCAAAAAACCCCAAACAAACCAAAAAAAAAAAAACCAAAAAAAAAAAAAAAACCAAAACAACCGGAACAACACAAAAAGAAGAAACAAAATCCTGACACGAAAAACGACAACAAACAAACAACAAACAAACAAACAAACAAACAAACAAACAAACAAACAAACAAACAAACAAAAGCAAAAGCAACAACAGACAAATTAAAAACCCCAAACACAAGAAACTCACAGTTGCTCACCTTGCTACAGAAAGTCTTGGCGCGTCGTAACGATCTTTTCTGATCCTCCTCCCCGAAGAATAACCAGTCCCTCGATAAGTCTGTGCCGAGATGGCGCTCACGAAGATAGCAAGGAAAATGATCTTGGATTTCCACGGCATTGTTAATTCTCTTTGTGTTTCTCCTTCGTGGTTTTTTTTTCCCCTGGACTGCCTAAACTTTAACTGACAGTCGTCCCAGCCCGCCACAGGTCCGCAACTCCTGCCTTGTTTAATACCTCTCCTTTTTAAACCCCTCGTCCCTCGTACGTTTCCGTTTAAAATAAATGACAGCAGTGACGCGAAACTTCATTTAGTTTCTGACAGTTTTTTTTTTCCCGTACTGTTTTGTTCGTGATTGAAGGGAAAGAGGAACGTTTAACAGCAGTGACAAGATACACGCACCTCCTTCTGTTTAAAGCCTCTACGTTCATAACCCCGTGGAGATGGAAAACTGAAGCTTTCAGGGCCTGTATGTAAAAGTCGAGGTTAATTTAACCCATCGCTACGGGCCTAACCCAGAGCAGGACAAAAGAAACCCAAAAGCAAAATTAAATTTAAAAAAAGGAAGCGAAGAAAGGAAGAAAACATCCTTCTATAACGGCATAGCACCTTGCTGGAATGGGCCCGTTTCTTGATTTAAAACAAAACACAACAGAAAATTTAACCCTAGTGCTAGTTTAGTTCGAGGTTAGACTCTAACCCAGGGC
>JACVVK020000555.1:0-10000 GCA_018292915.2 Batillaria attramentaria | reverse complement strand
ACAAGTTTACTCCCTATCTCGAAGGTAAGCAGAATCTTCAAGTGTGACATACGGGGCAAACGAAGGGAAAGAACTCTTTCAACGGAGTGATAGACTATTTCAACGGTGTGGTTACGTCCCTTTAGAGTGTCACAGCCGTGACTTTATGTTACGCGCCAGAGGCAAAAGGGAAGACGACTGCCACTGGGAAACAAGGCGGGACAAGCGGGCGGGACAGATTTGGGGATTTGGGGAAGATCGAACGAACAAAAGAACAAAAGAACGAACGAACGAACTTTATTTTAAAACGGAATGGATTTGACATTTGAATGGGTTGCCAGCTTTGAACTGAACATTTCAAACAAGTAAGTTAACCCTTACAACTTAATATTCAGAAAACATAAAAGAATAAATGTGCTCTCTCTCTCTCTCTCTCTCTCTCTCACACACACACACACACACGCACACACGCACGCACACACGCACGCACGCACACACACACACACACACACACACACAACACACACACACACACACTGGGAATTGAAATATTTGCAGACATAAAATACTACTACTACTACTACTACTACTACTAAAACAACCAAAACCCCCAACAACAACACCACCAACAAACACCAAACAACAACAACAGAGACAACAACAAACACAACTAAAAAGAAACGATCGATTCATCCATCGACGCAACCACCCACTCACCCCCTCCTTCCCTCTGCCACTCCCCCTCCCCCCTCACATACACACACAATAACAAACCAGAAAACCAAAACAAAAATAGAGACCCATATACAAATGCTTGCACATACATAATGACCTCGACTCCACTTCTATAAGCACACGGCTATATCCAGTGCGTACATGCGGGGAGCCGGGGTGGTCGAATGGTGGAGCGGTGGACTTCTAATGCTCGGGTCGTGAATTCGATTCCGGCTGGGGCTTTATCATCGTTGCCCCGTCTTTGATATCACCCAATGTGGCGGAAAAGGACGTTAAACCCCAAAACACCCACCCACCCACCCACCCAGTGCATACATACATACATACATACATACATACATACACGCCAATATGTATCTGTCTTTCAGAGCCGCCTCGTGGCTTCGCGGAAAGGGGGGTCAGCAGAGGAGACGTTGTCCTGTGTCTCGTGCCCTCGTCCCCAGAACAACTCTTCATCGTGTTCGGCTGCTCCCTCCTCGGGGCCCCAGTGCTCGTCATTCCCATAATCCTCTCCGACGGCCGGGATATCGTGGTCATGATGAACCTCGGTAACGTCAACACTATCGTTCTGGACGCTGAGGACGAAACCTCCATCTCCATTCTCAAGAAACACATCCCAGGGCTGGCCGAAGGTAAGGTCACGTCTGATGTCATACCGTCGCTTAGCAAACGTCGTGTTCTGTAACAAGGACGGCCCTGGAACTCACGGACATCTTTCCTGGAGGCCTTGGCGGATGAGAATGAGGCCGCCAAGGTTGACTGCAAACCGATGACGTGCTGGTCTTCTTGCCAACATCCGGCAGTACCGGAGTCGGAAGCTGGTGGCCAGGAACACAGGTGACCTTACAAATTTGTCGTTAGTTACAATACAAATACAATAGTACAACACAATACAATACAGTTAGTTTGCTAGGTATATATTACTTAGTTAGACAGTCGGTCATTTATTTTATTTTATTTTTTTGCTGCCACAACTCTTTTGCCAGTTCCAGTGGTGTTCCCCCCATGTAATGGGTGGAATCCACGAAGGGCTCGGAAGCTGGCAATTTTTATTATGTATGATGATGGAGATGAGGATGCTATGGAGGTCCGTGTGGTTTGGGACTGCGGGACAGGACCGCATTCCACGCTTCCTGTCATAGATATCCCGGCACTAACCAGGCCCGGGAACTACGACTGCCGTGTAATCATCCACATCATAAGACGTGTCATACCAAGGGAAGCACCCCTAAAGTCGCACCCGTGAAGTGGGTGAATCTCGGCTGTGTGGCAACAGCCTCCCCATTGGGCCCATAGTACACCCGCTCTGGGTAGGAGCCGACCTAGGTAGGAAAAATCCCGCTTGCCTCGGCTGGGACTCGAACCCGGGTCTCCCGGCCCATGGTCCGAAGTGCTAACCACTACACTACGGGGGCCGGTGTCGGTTTATTTAGCTGAGTAGCCATACAGTCATCCCGTTCGTCAGTTATTCAGTCGGTTAGTCCCTCATTTGGCCAGCTAGCTTAGTTAATTAAGTAGTTAGTTATCTAGGTAGCTAGCTTATCTATTAGTTAACTAGCCTGTTCATCAGATGGTTGGTCAGTAAGCTAATCAGTCCAGTAGTTAGTTCTTAGTTGGGTAGTCAGTTATTTAGTCAGTTATTTAGCTAGCTAGTCAGTTACTTAGTTAGTACCTAATTAGTAACTCGGTCAGCTAGTTAGTTTATTAGTTAGTCAGCTATCCGGCTATTTTAGTAACTCGGTCAGCTAGTTAGTTCACTAGCTATTTAGGATGTTAGCTAAGTAGTTAGTTTATTATTTAGTTAGCTAGTAGGCAATTTTAGTATTGACATAACTGGTTAGTTAGTCAGGCAGCCAATCATTATAATTTATGGCTATTTTAGTATTGGTTAAATTAGTTGGTTTGTTAGTTAGGCAATCAGTAAACTAGTTAGCTAGACAGATACTTAGTCAGCTGTTTAGTTAGCTATTCAGTTAGTCAGTCTGTCAGTTAGTTACCTAGTAACGGCGGTCGGTGGTCAAGTGGTTAAGAGACTTGTCACCAATGCGAGAGGTCAGGGGTACGAGTCCCACTCGGGGCAAAGAATTTTTCCTTCTCGTACGTGGCACCGTTCATTCGGACCGATCGTCGGGGGTTCTCTCCGGGTACTCCGGCTTCCTCCCCCTCTGCTTTGGAAATGTTCAGCCCACCAAATTTGAAAAATAGATGCAATTCTAAATTCCGAAATTTGAATAGCTGAGCTGACCCTTCGCACCACATGAATTTAATGTGTTTATGTCCAGTGTGTGAGAGAATACGTGTGATTCACGTGAGCGTGCGTGTTGGGTTCAGTTCGCGGCGCTTTGAGCCGATTCATGAAATTGGGTAAAGCGCCTATACAATACTCATTATTATTATTATTAAAAAATGCAGTGTTTCACAACAGGGAGGCTCTCGTCATTGGCCTGCAGTCGGCCAAAGCATTCGGTGTGGAGCCTGGAGACGTCGTGTACAATCCGGGCTCTTTTGGTTGGGTCAGCGGTTATCCAGGTCACTACCTCGTCCTGGGAATCACTCGACTTCTGCCTCTGAAAACTCCAACAGGTAACACGAGGCCTTCAGCCAAATTCTTGCTGTGCTGTGCATTGCTGTGCCCGCTGTTTTTGTTGTATCGCTCCCCGGTGTGTGTGTGGTGTGTGTGTGTGTGTGTGTGTGTGTGTGTGTGTGTGTGTGTGTCTGTGTCTGTGTCTGTGTGTCTGTGTGCGGGGTGGGTGTTTGGGGTTTAACGTCCTTTTCCACCACATACGGGTGATATAATTATCAAGGACAGGGCAACGATGAAAAAGCCAGCACAAATATTTGGCCCCAGCCGGGATACGAACTCACGACCCGAGCATTAGAAGTCCAACGCTCTACCATTCGGCCACCCCGGCTCCCCGTGTGTGTGTGTGTGTGTGTGTGTGTGTGTGTGTGTGTGTGTGTGTGTGTGTGTGTGTGTGTGTTTAAGACTTATGTACTGGTGTGTGAGGTTTTTTTGTTTTGTGCTTTTTTTTTTTAGGTGTGTAAGAGTAAGTTTTACTTTATGAGAGTGCGAGTGTTTCAGATATAATTATGTTTGTGAGTGGTTTTATATTTTAAGAACGTGAGTGCTTTGGACTTACACGATGTGTGTGTGTGTGTGTGTGTGTGTGTGTGTGTGTGTGTGTGTGTGTGTGTGTGTGTGTGTGTGTGTGCGTGCCCGCGCGCGTGCGAAATTAGATTTACTTGTATGCGTGACTGAGGCTTCTGTTAGTGCAAGTTTTATCATCATCATTGTGTCTTATTACTTTTTTATGGTGGCCTATAATTTGTCTTCTTGGATTGATAAAATATATTGAATTTGAATTTGAAATATTTACAGCAACTGCTTGTGTCTTACGTTTTTGAATATTATCCGGCTGTGTTAAAGAGGTGCCTGTCAAAACAAGCTTGAACTCTGTTGACATTGCAGAGCCGCCGCCAGAAGATCCAACCAAGCATCTGTGGGATTTGCTCTGCCAAGAAAAGCCAACATCCGGGTTTTTAAAAGGCGCCGAGTTCGAGGCTTTACTGGGACGTCCTGACCTGATCAATCAGAAAGGGGCTTGGCGGGCACGCGTGTTAGGCACCGGAAGCCATCCAATCAGAAAGAGCGTTGCAGAAGCCATCGGACGGCTGACGTCAGAGCTGCGTGTTGTCTACGGTTCAACTGAAGCCGGATTCAATTCATTCAAGTCATACAGAGAAGCGTCACAGGTACAGGCGCGTACTTATGAAACCACTGAGCTGGATAATTTCCAATTCCCCCCCCCCCCCCCCAAAAAAAAAAACAACAACAACAACAACAACAAAAAAAAAACAAAAAAACAAACAAACAAAACAACCCCCCCCCAAAAAAAAAACAAAAAAAACAACAACAACACAACAACAACAAAACCCCAAACAAACAAACAAACCCAAAAACCAAAACAACAAAACAAAACAAAAAAAAAAAAAAAAAAAAACACCACTGCCACCACCACCACCACCACCACCACCACCACCAACAAGTTGGTTCGTATTTTTGTCCTATTCGAGTCTGAATGATTTATTTAGAACGTTATACATACAACGTTTCAGTTTCCCGATTTTTTTTTTTTTTCGATTTTTGCTTGCAAAATCGAGACATAGTCACTTTCTAATTCAGGCCAAAGACTTCAATTGCGGCAAAGCCTTTCTGGGCCAGGAGGTCAAGGTCGTAGACAGTGACCTTCGTGAGGTTCCCACAGCAACCAAAGGTCAGCTCCTCATCAGGAATGACATCATCATGTCCGGATATCTCAAACAGCCGGATGAGACGGCAAAGGTCAAGGTCGATGGAGGATGGCTGAAGCCTGGTGACATAGCTAGCATGGATGAAAATGGCGACGTTTTCGTGTATGGAAGGGAGTCTGACATCATTATGATCCGCGGGCTGTTTCTGTATCCACAGGTATGTATCCGTCTTTGCTTTTCAATTTTTTTTTTTTGCTGCCCCAACTCTTTTGCCAGCTCCACTGGTGTTCCTCCCAGGTCAGGTGGAATCCACAGAGGGCTCGAAAGCTGGGGCAATTTTCATTATGCATGATGATGAAGATGAGGATGATGGTAAGATGATGCCATGGCGGTCCATGTGGTTTGGGACTGCGGGACAGGGCCGCATTCCACCCTTCCTGTTATAAATATCCCGGCGTTACGGCCGTGTAATCATCCACATCATAAAACGTGTCATACCAAGGGAAGCACCCCCAAAGTCGCACCCATGAAGTGGGTGAATCTCGGCTGTGTGGCAACAGCCTCCCCATTGGGTCCATAGCACACCCGCTCTGGGTAGGGGCCGACCTAGGTAGGAAAAATCCCGCTTGCCTCGGCTGGGACTCGAACTCGCGTCTCCCGGTTCATGGTCCGAAGTGCTAACCACTACACTACTGGGGCCGGTTGTTTTTCAAAGTTGCTTGTAGTCTTTTTTGTGTTTCATATCTATGTTTTTTGGCAAATAGGGAAGGTCGTTTTGTTATTTCATTCTCACCCCCTCCCCCTCCCCCTTCCCAGCTCACTCTTTTTATGTTGTTTCCATAGTAATGGAACAACAGACATGATCTGCAGATGACAGCAGATCACTCACTGAATGGAAACAACATATTGGGCTGGTGGCCATCTTGTTAAAAGATTATTCCATTCTTTTATTTTGTATGATTTCTCATTTGTATTTATTTTGGAAGCACAGTTTTGTTATTTCATCCGTGTCACATTGTCGTCGTAAGTGGCAAAGTTCTATTCATTTGTAGTTTTCATTTACGCTATACAACACGTTTGTTGATATGTACTTGAATTTCATTTATTATTTTACTCCATATCTATTTCATTTTATCACGACAGCATTTTTGCATGTCCTCAGTTACTGGAAGCGGAGTTCTCTAACTTGCCTGGAATAGCGGAAGTGGCGATCGTGGCGACCCCTGACGAGCAGTATGTCAACAGACCCTGCCTCTGTGTCGTGCGCGACAAAAACGCCAAGATGGCGCCACTGTCAGCTGCCGATATCCTCACTCGATGTGCAGATTCCTTTAACAAAGTCCTCATGGCGGGCTCTGCAGAGCTGCAGGGAGCGGTGCCAAAGTATTGTCTGTTTTTCGAGGCTCTCCCTCTCAACAGGAACGGGAAACTGCAGCGGAAAATTCTGCGCGAGCAAGTGCTGCAGCGTTTGGGAATCACAGATTAGAGAAGGGTTGAGAAACTTTCTGAACAAGTCACGTCAGTTTTATGTGTCCCAGAAACGAGAAATTTTCTTTGCAACACGCGTAGAACAAATAAAACGTAAAAAGCAACTGTATTAGGCCAATACATAGTATATATTCGCGTTACTGATTCGAAGACACTTATTTGCATGATGCTGTTTCGTGTATGTCTCACCCTTTTCATTGTGTTGTCGCAACTACACACTTTTTTTTTTTTTTTTTCAGAAAACCCACATACCATCCATGCAGGCAGCCTTCACTACACCCTCCCCCCCGCCACCCCAACACACACACACACACACACACACACACACACACACACACACACACACACACACACACACACACACTTGCAAAGTGAACCTATCGTGTATCACTGTTGTGCATCACTGACTGTGTAAAACCACACACCCATTTCCTCTCGCTGACAACGCGGAGCATTACTGTCACAATGTTTTACCCTGACCTTTTTTTTACCCGCAAAGGCCGATGTCACACTGGAGGGTTTTTTGTTGTTGTTTTTTTGTGGTTGTTGTTTGTTTTTTTGTCCGAACGAACAGCGAACATCATGCTAGTCCGTGTTTCTCGTGTGACGTGCTGCTACAACATGCCTGCGCCCTAATTAAATTTTTCCCGTAGCGCGTTTTGCTTGAGCAGTCCTCGATGTTTTGCTCGAACAAAAACGTCTCCAGTGTGACATGAGCCTAACGCACCCAGCTGGAAAATCGAGGTCACCCAAACCCTGTACGGTATGGGGAAAACTAGCCGCGCTCGCCCAAAACATAAACTCGAAAAAAAAAAAACCACTGCGGTACACGCCATGAGCAGAACCTAGTTCAGTCGTCCACTTCTACGCTTAAACCAGTTTCGACGCAAAGGCAAAGGCGTCGAGGTTTTGCATCCAGGCGAGAATATTGATTCAGGGAGATTATACACTCCAGTTAAAACGCTCGCCATTGATTCTCAGGTGCTGTGCTAGAACTGCTTCATTGCCTGCGCGGTTTGAGGAGGTAAGATCAGTTTTGGTTTCAGTGTTATGCTTGTGTGTGCGGGGGATATTTTGCAGCATTTTCTTGCAGGGCATGTGTGTAGCTGCTTTCTTGTGTTGGACAAATGTGTTGTGCTTTCTGTGTCTGTGTGTGTGTCCCTGTCTCTGTGTGTCTCTGTGTCTGTGCCTCTCCGTCTTAGCCTTTGTGTGTGTCTCTGTTTGTCTGTCTCCGTGTCTCTCTGTCTCTGTGTGTGTGTATGTGTCTGTCTGTCTCTCAGTCTGTGTGTCACGGTGTATGTGTCTGTCTCTGTGTGTGTATGTGTCTCTCTGTGTGTGTATGTCTCTGTGTGTGTGTGTATGTGTCTCTCTGTCTCTCTCTGTGTGTGTATGTGTCTCTGTCTTTGTGTGTGTCTCTCTGTCTCTGTGTGTGTATGTGTCTCTGTCTCTGTGTGTGTGTATGTCTCTCTGTCTCTGTGTGTGTGTATGTGTCCCTGTCTCTGTGTGTGTATGTCTCTCTGTCTCTGTGTCTGTGTGTGTGTATGTGTCTGTCTGTGTCTGTGTGTGTATGTGACTCTCTGTCTCTCTGTGTGTATGTGACTCTCTGTCTCTGCCTCCGTGTGTGTGTGTGTGTCTCTCTCTCTGTGTCAGTTATTACGCAGATGCCGCATTATGCAATAACGCCAGTTTGTAAGTGTTTAATCGCACTTCGATCTTACGCCGGTGGTGCATTTCAAGACATGGCTGGGGACCTCACGAGTGTTTACCACTCTACGGAAACATTCACGCCACCCGTCCCCACTTCAGCTCCGTGACATTCATGCCTCTGAATAAAGTATAAAGAATAGAGAATAAAGTGCGCCCACGCATATCCCTTAAAGGCCTTTTCACACGCTGAGTGCCTGCAGCGAGCTCACACGCTCGACGAGTAGATTTTCTGTTCACACGCTACCAGCGTGCACTGGGCGGACTGCGCTGCCGGTCTGGCGCTGGACAACTGGGCTCGCATGTAAAAGTCGGGGTTAGGGAGCTAAGACCCGGATTATAGTCTAACCTCGAAATAAACTAGCTGTAGGTTTTTTTTTTTTTTTTTTTGGAATCAGGAAGCAGGTCCATTCCAGCAAGGTGTCTGTGCCGTTATAGGAGGAGTTCTGTTTTTCTTTCTCCGTTTCCTTTTTTTTTTTTAAATTTGTTTTGGGGTTTCTTTTGTCCTAGTCTTGGTTAGGCCCGTAGCCGTGGGTTAAAATAACCTCGAGATTTACATACGGGCCCTGATACACACAGCACGCGGGCGGCGGTTGGCTGGCGTAGCGAGGAAAAAAATAGGGCCGTGTTCTATCCACAGGCGTGTCGACGGCGTCCCCAGGGAGTACCCGCTACAAGCGGATTTTCATTGGCTGGGAGTATATTTTACTGCTGGTAGGCGTGCAGAATCGCGACAGAGGTTTAACCTGTGCTGTGCTGTGCTGTGCTGTTGTTGCGTGGAGATGTGTTGAAGAGCCCGTCGTCTTATCGAGGTAAAACGATGACACACAGGCGAACAACTCCTCACGTAGCGAGTTCTTATGGACTGCACGTTGTCTCTTTCACTCACAGAATACACGTGAGCGCGTAGAAAAGTTATAACCGAGTGGAGTTTATTACAGCACTTCTCTGGTGTTACACTGCACTTTCAAGCTTCGCACATACAAGCTTCTCTCGTGCACACACACACACGCAAACACCTCAGGGCCTTATATACAGACACAGCATTTCAGCACATTCCGATCAACTAATATAGAAGAACCAATCAAAAATCAGAACGTGAATCACCTTATAAATATTTTAAAACTTAAAGAACAATCCAGAATAATCAAGTACCTTCCCGCCGAACCTAGGCGCGTTATATAACACCTTCTCATGGCAAACAAGTCATAGGAAAGCGATTTGCACGAAATTTCCGAGCGACTCAGCTCTAGGCCCTCAGTGCATACCACCACCCGAGGCGAAATAGCTACAGTCAAAACAAGGTCACCACTTCTCGAATACTCGTGATAACAAAAGAAACTTCTTGATTAAGGGAAACAGATTTACATCACTAAAACAGAATATGAACCAAACACAGCGACTTCTCTGTCTACAGAAAACAATACAGCTGTTACCCTTCAGCATTCAAGCAAAACACAAAACACAAACAAAAGGCACATCCGCCCTCGTAACAGCTGTGCTGTGCTCTCTCTCTCATGTTTGCCGTCTTTCAGATTTTTTTTTCCAGTATGGACGACGTCAAACCAACTGACACAGTCATAACACGCCTTCGCCACTGGAGCATAACGAGCCCAGACAAACCTGCCTTCATTTATGCTACCCCGGGTGGTACACGGCTTGAGTTTACAAGGGCACAACTTTACTCCTTGTCATGCAGGTACGTATCTCCTTCCTGCTTTGATATCAGGACACTGCATTTATGTTATTGACGCTCTTTTTTTTTTTTTCAAAGCGCACTTACTCATTGCATAAATACTTGCTATTACTGGTAACGGAGACTGGTGTGTTGAGGGAAAATAAC
>JACVVK020000554.1:222500-412105 GCA_018292915.2 Batillaria attramentaria | reverse complement strand
ATGCTTATCAACGTGATCAATTTCACGTTACAATCTCAATTTTGCATCGTTAGCCACTTTGCGTTATTTTGTGTCGGGAACCGAAATATTCTACGACACCGGAGCACGCCATCGGAATTTCCCAAAAAGTATGGAAACCCATACCGGTCAAGTGCGCGAAACCTAAGGCGTCTGTTTCTATTGAAGGTTTCAGTAAGCAAGGCAATGACGAGTGAGTATCAGCGTATTGAGACTCCTGACCTCAACATTGAGCCTCAGCCACCTGAAGAACCTATTAATTGGTCATTGTGTGCTTTTTGTCAAGTGCCAAAGTCAGTGAATCTCGTCTGCCCTGCAAGAAAACCTCCTGCGGCTGGTTACAAGTATGTTGCTGAAAACATCAAACAATTTCAAGTAATGGGCTTCAATCCTGTCGATGTAAGCCTATGACAGCAACTGGTACGTCCTCGACTGCACTAGAGGATAGTAAAAGTGAAGAAGCACCAGCAGGCAGCACAACCAAATCCCGGCTGTTTTTTCTGTAATAAACCACCAGGTTCAAAGGGGACCCATGAGGCATGGACATTAGGAGTGCATTACAAAGTTTATTATACAGCAGCTTGCCAACGTAGACATGGTATCGGGGGATGCTAATCACCATTTGAAGTGTCTGTCAGCATATTACAGAAGACAGCCAAAAGCCAACCAAGAGGCTGCTGAAGAAGACGATTCATCATCTTTACAGGCGATTGCGCTCGCTGAGCTCGTTGTTTATGTAGAAAGCTTCAGGGACGACCCTCGGACAAGACCACTATTCTACCTGTGTCGCCTGTATGCCAGCCGCCTGGAAGCCCATGGTCTTTATGTTCCACAGAGAGTCCACTCACAGCGTCTTCGTGAAAAACTCCTTGCAAATATCCCAGACTTGTTCGCCACCCACGAAGGAAAAAAACGTCGTGCTATTGTTCACCAAAGATCTGGGGACTGCCATCAAACAGGTCTGCACTAGGGATACTAGTGGAATTATTGAGAGCTGCCCGTTGCCTGCTGCAGTTCGATCTTCTGAAGCTCCTGTTGCTGACAGTCCTGCAGTCCTACACGACCTGCCCAATGTTCCTCCAGAGGTCTTGGACGACAAGGCTTTCATGGTTGTTGAGGACCCCGCAGACATCACAGCAGATGTCTTAGATGATGCTGGTCCTCGTCCCTGTTTCAATATGTTCACCAGACGTTGATGCCAAAGTGCTGGATGGTGCAACAATCGTCCCAGATGTTGTCCACCCAAAGCTTGCGAAAACCTTTCAGCAGTATGTCGATCTCATTTTCCTGCCGTACATCCAGCGACAGTTGAGACTGCATCATGGGTGGGACATCGTTTGGGACGTGTACAAGGCTGACAGTCTCAAAGCATCAGCAAAAGAGAGGCGGGGTTGTGGTTTCAAGAGGATGGTCGTGCCATCGGCCCAATTGCCTGGAAACTGGAAGGGGTTTCTGCGGGACAATGAGAACAAAACCCAACTCTTTGAGTTCCTTGCCAAGAGCCTTGCCGAGAAGTCATATGACGAGGGGAAAAACTTGTTACCACAATCGGCGACAAAGTTTTGTGCTATCCAACAGAAGCCAAAGATGATTTGCGGCCTTGCTCACACGAGGAAGCAGATACCCCTGTCATGCTGCATGCACGGTCTGGTCTGCACAAGTTCCTCATCAGGACAACAGTCACGGGTGTGCTGGTGCTGGCGATTGCGCACTTCCACAAAATGGCAGCAACGGAACTGTGGATTGCCTTTGGATGTGGCAAAAATTCAAGTACATTGCCGCCCATGACATTGCTGACTTTCTTGGACCATATAAAGCATGGGCACTTCTGGGCGTTTCCATGCCTTCATAGGATGTGACACTGTGTTCTTTCTTGCTGGGAGAGGGAAGAAAACAGCGTGGAGTACCTGGAACGCATTCCCTGAGGGCTACTAGAGCTTTCTTGGCCATGACGGACAGGCAGGTAACGGAAGACACCTTCGCCACACTCCAAAGATTTGTTGTTTGATGTATAACCGCTCCAGCACACTAACGAAGGTGGACGCAGCTCGTCAGGCGATTTTTTTTTTTCTCCATAAACAGCAAATCTTTGGAGAACATTCCTCCAACGGAAGCAGCACTGAAACAGCGTGCTCTGAGAGCAGAATTTCAGTCTAGTTATGTGTGGGGGCAGAGTCTTGAAAAAGACCCACAACTGCCCAGTCCATCGAACTGGGGATGGGAGAGGGAGGCTGATAAACCCTGGACGCCGATCTGGACGACACTCAAACAAGCCGCCGAATCGTGCGAGGAGTTAATTAAATGTGGGTGTAAAACAGTGTACCGGGGAAGATGCAACTGCAGAAAGGCAAACCTGCAATGTACTGCCTTGTGTGCCTGCAGAGGAGACTGTTCGCAGGAAGACTAATTGGCTCATCGTTTTTTCCCGTTTTTTTGTGTGTTTTTCTTTACGTGTTACCTTTGAGAGTATGGAGACAATTACAACAAAACAGAAAAATATTGCACAGTGACACCAAGTATAACATATTTACAAGGACTCGTACCGAGACAACAGAATGGACAGTTTAGGAATTTAGACATTATACCTGAAAGGTGAGACCTCGTGACCCAAATAAGTTTCTAATTAATAAATAGAAAATGTTAAGCTCAGCCTTAGGGCATTAAAAATGTACTGTTCAGTAAAAGTTTTGCATTTTGCAATGTAAGATGGAAATTAACCATTACAAGCAGTCGGTATGACTCAGTCCTGAAATCGTCCATTTGACCTACTTTTTCTTAATTATTCCATAATGGAATTAATACAAAAAAAGATTAAATCTCTTTTGAACAATACAAATATAACTTGCTTTATTCAACAGTTAGGATGCTTCTGAGACCGGATTCATACCTGTGACTACAAAATAAATGGCCTTTCTGCTAATTACATTACAAGTGTAAAACATAATGGCCAATTTAATTAAGTCCTCCAACATAATATTTTGATACTTTGGAACCAAATATAACATAAGATGGTTCCCTGTCATGTTCTTTAAGTTTCTCTTTCGTTCATTTCATCATAATAACCATTTAGGCCAAGCTAAAGATGAAAAAGGGTAATAATTTGTTTCTGGGTCATGTCGACCCAATTAACAGACGGCCACGCCCACCAGAGGGGGCGGTCCAGGTGTTACTGTCGCTAATATTGTTCAGAGATGTGTTATGTACTTATATTCCAAACGGCATGTCTCTACTATGATGTGAACAATCGACCGGTTTTATTCGCCTTGGCTCCCCCCCTATAACAGTTTTCACAACAGTTTACACAAGTCTATGTTTAGCACTGGATAGGTGACAGATCTGTACATACTTTCAATGTTTTCTGGCACAATCACAACCGAAGCAGTAACGCTGTACTGTAACTGCCTACGGTCAAAGTCAGTATGTGAATTTTTATCTTATGTTAGCAAATTTCCAGCCTTGTTAAATGATTTGTTTCATTCAGCTTTGACCTAGCTCATTTCAACTGTTACTCATCTCCGTAGGATACGTCAGAGAGAGAGAGAGAGAGAGAGAGAGAGATGACATTGGATCAAGAGATGTCGCCGGCATTGTGCGACATCTTCAGCGTCAAGCTGCCACCACCAGCGTCCAGCCAACATTGCCGGAAGGAAATTTCCAGTAAAATCGGTCAAAGACATCAAGAACCACCAAAGACTTCTTAAAGACGGACACAAAGCAGATAGCATGGTAATTACTTTGATGCATGTGAGTTTTTGCTGTTGCAAAGGTGCTCAGCTAATTATACAGGTAATTCTGCATATGTGTCACAAACTGGGGGTTCTCTTTGTGTATACCTGTGTACATGAGGGCGAGACGCATGTACTCACATGCAGAAGTCAAAATACTATTCTAGAGACCCATAAGTTCACAAGATAATGAATTATATAATTATTTATTATAAAGATAATTACCTGTAAAGATAATTATGACATTTGCTGTCTTTGTCAGCTTGTACACTGTCATTTATGCTCATTGTACACCATTTTCACCATTTTCAGACGAACTTTCTGGGTGCCACGGGCGGCGATTCAGTTGCGGACATGACGAGGAGGGTCTTGAGAAAGGTGGTGTCTACTGAAGTTGCTCTTTTGTACAACAATCACGGGCAGTGTGGAAAACGATGCTTTAGATCTCCGAAGCTAAATATTCGGTGGGCCGATGCTCTTACAAACGTTTACAAACGTCAAAATTTACACAGAACACTGTGTGCAAAATGGCACGGAGAGTTGCCCAAGACAGCTGTTGTCTTTGTTATTGTTGTTGGGGGCTGACTAGTCGTGCTTTACCAGCATTCAGCCTAGGGGACAGCTGCTGCATTGTATCATGAAAAATATGTTTGACATGTTTAAATAAGGCTACCCCGACTAGTTAATCCACTGCGGAAACAACAACAACAAAAACCTGATGAGACTGAAGTTGTGATCTTATTTCTAAAAAAAAAACCTTATTGGTGGTGCTGTGCAAGACACAGGGATGGCAGCCGCAAAAAAGTGTAATGAAACGACTTGCGCCTGCAGTCTCTCGTGGTCAATGCAGATCCCAACGAACACGCTGAAATTCTTGGACATTCCTCCATGTTGTTCGAGCGATGACATTGCATCTGAGGGGTTTATTGTTTCTTACTTCTTGCTAGGTAATAAATGAAGTGTTGAATTTTATGACACGTGTTTGTAAATGATTGTGTACATTGTGTTAAGATCGGTTGGTGTGAAGGAAGGTGCGTAGGGTGGGGTGTTTTGGGGGTTAACATCCTTTTCCACCACATACGGGTGATATCAAAGACGGGACAAGAATATAAAAGCCAGCACAAATATTTGGCCCCAGGAATTCTACGTAGGACTCCGAACAAATTAAGTTGTGGTGGTACACTGCAGGCCACCTTGCCCACCCTGTAGAACTCCAAGCTATAATTTCAGACTGTGGGAGTCCAGATTTTAATGGGAATGTGTAGAAAACTGACAGAAATTGTGTTCAAAATGGCACGGAGAGTTGCCGAAGACAGCTGTTGTCTTTGTTGTTGTTGTTGTTGTTTTTCGCTTTCTCAGAGACCATCAGTAGCAACACTTAACGTGTGCAGGTACAATTTGAAATCATGACTGAGTTTTCAAAGTGTGACCAGGTCTCTCTGAGTTTGCTCCAGTATGTTTTCAACAGAGGGAATTAAAACTGTCTCAGAACATGAAAATAGGGAACTTATTATTTCTGGAACACATTTTTACTGGCACATTGTACTTGTAATCAGGTATGGCAAAGAACTTTTTCTCTTGGGGAGGGCGGAGGGGGCTGACCAGTCGCACTTTACCAGCATTCAGCATGGACAGCTGCTGCAGTTTATCATGGAAATATGTTTGAGATGTTTAAATAAGGCTACCCCGGCTAGTTTGTCCACTGCGCAAACAACAACAGCAACCTGATCAGATTGAAGTTGCGATCTGAAGTGTTGAATTTTATGACATGTGTTTGTAAATGATTGTGTACATTTTGTTCTGATCGGATGATGTGAAGGAATCCTACGTAGGACTCCGAACAAATTAAATTGTGGTTCACCGCAGGACACAATGCCCACGGCACCATGTAGAACTCCAAGCTATAAGTTCAAACAGTGGGAGTCAAGATTTTAATGGGAAATGTGTAGAATTCTCATCAAAAACTTGAATAGTGCAGTTTGAACCTCTAGTTTGGAGTCCTACATGGTGGACAAGGTGGTCTGCAAGTACCGCGAGTAGACCGGTAGTATCCCAGACAGTGTCTGTTATTTGATAAGAAAACACACACTCAACTCTAATAATATGTTTTCTGAATACACTTCTCCTTGTAACAAACATGAGTATTCTAAACGCACAACACTTCCACAGTAAAATCAACGCAGAAGTAAATTATTCATGATTTGTTTTAGTGAGACCACTGGTGCACAGCCCTCAGCGGCCTAGACGTAGTTGTAAGGAATACAGTGAACAGATTTCGATACCTGGTTGCGCACGAGCCCTTTGGCAGATTACCGTTTTGTTTGCTGGAAGTCGTGTGCATTGTTTCTGGTCGGCAGAAACCGGCTTCTCCCCATCTGTACCATTTCCACTGGCTGAACGGACCGACCAATCACAGACGTGGACTCTTTAACCTCACGCTGTTTCTCACCAGGTGATAGTGTCCGCTGCTATGACTGGTTGAGTCAAACCATCACTGACATGCCATCACATGTTGTGCCAAGCCGGCGTACGAATGCTGCGTGCGCGATAACATAACGATCTGGGCTGTGCCATTTTCACTGGATGAAGCGACCTACATATCATAAAGTATAACTTACCTTCTTTTGTTCGCTTCAGCAACCAAGTGATGAATGTTTTGTATTCTGTGATTGGTCACTTCGTCGTGGCGCTGCCCGGCTGTCTTTTACAGAGGGCGCATGCGCAAACTTTGGGGGGAAATTATTGTGGAAAGATGCCAGCCAATGAAATGTCAGGCATGTAAATTAACATTCAGCCAATCCTGCATATAAGCCGGGGGATTTTAGAGTGGAATCAAGCTCCTCCTGACACCAACAGGAGGTTCTCAACATTCTCCAGCCACAGCTCAGGTAAGCATGCCTTTACTTTATACTACATGAGAACAGTCGCTGCTTGATATGTGATAGTAACACTGGCTATGCATATTTTCAAGCATAGTTTTGTACGTTATTTTGGTTGGCCTTTTTTCTTCCGTCCATTGGTGTTCATGAGGACCACTACATTAAATCTAAGACTGTCGTTTGTGATCTGAGCGGAAGAATGTTTTCCCCAACTGAGTCCCCCTTCCCCCCACCCCCCTTTCCCTCTCAGGGCTCATCGCTGTGTTGACAGATAAGTGGACGAGGCAGATGCTTTGGCGAAAACTGTTCGACAAAGTGTTGGGTCAACCATTCTATCTAAAGCACAGTTATAGTAATATCTCTATAAACATCTTAGTATTTTTCTTTATAGGAACAACCACGGATATAAATATATATTGCAAAACTTTCGTTAAGGGTAAAAAAAAATTGTCTGATTCATTGTACAAAAATGGGGCGTGTTGGTAAATTTTGAAATATACATTTTGTTGTGGCATCTGCTTGCTTCACCATCTGGGCACTTACACTGCACACAAAAAAGTCACCACAACCCTCCCTCACCCCCTCCCCGATCTGAACGGCGTGTAAAGACAATCTTTTGGAAGCGAAATCCGTCTGTTTGCTTTTGATTTTGCTTTGTACAACTGGGCCGAATTAATAGACGGGGATTAACAGGGCGCCGTTTTAAAGTTAGTTTTATTTTTAGTACTCTACGACGTCATATCGGTTTCAAAAAGAGCTGCAAACTATTTCTAATATGCGATTGGTGCTTCTTCGGGCGTGGTGACATTGACGTAACGATTGTGTTTCCAAACAATCTACACGGAAAAGATCCACACGATCTGGAAATTACCTGAATTTTCATTCAGTATGGCGGATCACGTGAGCTCAAAATTCTCCAGATAAACAGAGACAAAGCTCTGAATAAGAAGCCATACCGTGTTCCAAGAACATTTAGATGCACACTTAAAGGGCATTTGTGAGAGTTCATTTGCCACCTTGGAACCCGGATGTGAAATAAACTGCCTACGCAGAAACAAAGCTATAACTGATTTTGTAAGCAGTGCCCAAAACGTAAAGCAGAAAGATGGCCCGACAAAACGTGTCTCTCAGAATTTCTACACCCTGTTTTTTGTTCAGTGCTTCAGACAATTCTATCCCTCAGCAAAAGATTTAGCCGAGCGGTAGATCGTTTGACTTTCAATGCTCAGGCCGTGAGTTCGAATCCAGGCTGGGGCCAAACATTTGTTTTGGTATGTTTCTCGTTCAGCGGGCGGGTGGGTGGGTGTTTGGGAGTTTAACGTCCTTTTCCACCATATACGTGTGATACCAAAGACGGGGCAACGATTAAAAACAGTTGTCTACAAAGACATTTTAAAGTAGGGTTGTTGTCACTGATTTACTGTGTCACAAGAAAACAATTGGGGGTGAACGGTGGTCTAATAGGTAGCGCGTCGGACCAGTATCACGGCAGTGAAGCGTGGGTTCGAGCCCAGGTAGAGCTTGTGACATCGGTTCTTAAATTCTGCTCGATCAGATCACTCGATTGTCAAGTCTACAGATCCATGCATCGGTGTTTTTTTTTTTTTGTTTTGTTTTTTTAATGCTTGTTTGTTTTATTATTTATTTTATTTATTTATCTATATATATATTTATTTATTTATTTGTTGGTAACAGGTTTTTCTGTGAGAACAAATGGGCACGCAGTAAGTATTTCACAGTGATTTGGGATGGTCCCGACAGGTTTCGATGTATGGTAAAACTAAATGCTTTGCTTGCTATCGCTGATAACTGTTCGAGTAAAGACTGTTTAAAATTTATCGGATTCTGAGAGTTTCTAGTGTTTAGTTCACCTTTTGAATGAAACAGCTGTTCGCTTATGGTGATCTAATTTCAAAAAATTATTTGATGACGTCAAGTCTGACGCTCTACCAGAAAGCGTCTCATGTGTGTCGGGAATTGATTTTTTGTTTGTTCGTTTGTTTTTTGTGGGTTTTTGTTGTTGTTGTTGTTGTTTTCTCCCAGGCTTCGTTGTTTTCCACAGGGCATATGTTTCAAACATGCACGGAATCTCATACCAACTTGCCATGCTTCAGAGGTCTTTGAAGCAGTGAAACAATACCACGTGATATCCTCACAACAAACAGCACTCTGTTGCAGGTTTCCGTCTCTTGCACTTCTGGTGCTGCTTGTAGCCCTGTGTACAACAGTGGCTAATGGCGCACCAATATACTGCCAGGGCTGGAGAGGCAAGCGCGTGGTGTTGACATCACCAAACTGGATCTGATACCTATCGATCCTGTGCAGTCGGGAGGCGGTTTCATGAGCCAGGTCTTACAACACACGTGCGATAATGGAACAACTCGCACAATTGGCGGTGTAATGAGATATTTTGCTTCAATGTCTGTCTTGTTACACCACCCCACCCCGCTCGGCGCCCATACTAAATACCCCCCTCCCGTCCTCCTTCGTGTGTTCCATCTTGGTGTTAAGGTATGGTTTGCTAATAAAGCAATAATGTGTGGCTAGTAAAGCAGTTCTCCACGGAGAGGTAATTTTTAAACCTTAAAGAACTTCCAGAAAATGCAAAAAATATCGTCATAGCAAATGTAATAACATAATAAGAACAAAATACTATACCCTAATCCCTTAGCAGATTACACAAATACTACCACAACTTGATACTGTCGGAACATCTGATATTATCTCAGAGTCTAAAACGGATTCATCAGGTGACGTACGCGGTACCTGACAACGTGTGGAGTATAAACACCATCCCAAGTGGCTCCGTGACCGCCTCCGCGCACGTGCTGAAGACCTCTAACGAAGTACGTAAAAGCTTCTCCGTGAACGCCGGTGTTGACGTCACGACCGCGAAGTTCGGCTTCTCGTCCAGCTTTAGCTACAGCAAGACTCAGACAACGCTGCTGAAAAACGAGCGGAAGGTGTCGACCGTGAGCGCCGCCTTCGTCTCCCGGCGAGTAGACCTCGTTCCCCAAAACGAGCTTGTGCTCGAACAGAGGGCCCAGGTAATGTTCAATTCTTACTGACTCATACAGAGAGGGTAACCTTGCCCCGTGAAGCACGAGGAGCGTGGTCATAAGCATTGAGGGTCCGTACTAATTTGACCAGGCAGACGCAAAGGCACTGCGTACTCAAATCAAAGACAATTTCAACACCATCAACCCCAAAACCTGTTACATAAATATTAAAGCTGAATCGAATCTAGTCACTGCAGTCGTCTGCTATCCGCTGTGAAGGCAAGCGTATTCCTTGTTGTTGTATTTTTCTCCTGCTATGTCGCTCTCTCGGTGCACTCGCAGAGAAGACACGGGATACAACAGGATACAACTCCAATACTTTATTAACAGAAGATGCGCGAAGAACAAACTCATGAAAGAGGAAGAACCCAGAACGCTGTGCAGTGCTGCTTATATATAACAGGTCAGATTTAGAACATTCCGCAACTTACTGGCAAGTACGGAATCTTTCCAAGGTTACGTAATCTACTGACGTTACTGCACCATCATGTTCTGGGGTGGTCTAGAAATTTCCATCGAAATACAGTGACTTTTCGCGATCTCTACAACACTTGTCGGCCTTGATCTCTGATTCAACCGAAGCTCCGTCTGAACGTGAACAGAACTTTGCATGTGCGGTTTCGCATTGACTTTGCAAATTTCTGTTTGCTTCACTGTTTGTCTTCAATCGAAGTTAACGTTTGTTTCATATGGGTTTGAGTTTGTGAGTGAACTGAATGCCGACTCGTATTTGCTCCAAAGCTAAAGCTGAGATAGATCTGCGTCATGGAGCAAATACTCGTCGGTATTCAACCAAGTCATATGGTGTAATAGTTAAACAATTAACCAATAATACTTTTATTTTTACTTCCACCAACAGGCGGCCATCAACGCGTTGCCAGCGAGATTTGCAGACGGTAGAGCGGCGTACGAAAACTTCCTCCGCCAATACGGTACTCACTACATCCAGGAGGCCAAGTTTGGAGGAATCATGAGCATCTACATGGAGACCGAAAGTCAATACTTCGAGTGAGACATTTGTTTATTCTTCTCGAAGGTGACTCTGTGAATCGAAATCTACTTTCCTTGTGTTCAAGGCTGGTGCGGGAAGGGGAGCCGGGACAGTCGAACGGTAGAGCATTGGAGTTCCATTCCCGGCTGGGGTCAAATATTTATTCTTTAACATAAATATCCCGGCATTAACCAGGCCCAGGAACTACGGCACCTGCGGTGCCGGCCGTGTAATCGTCACATCATAATAAAAAATGCCCCAGCTTCAGAGCCCTCCGTGGATTCCACCCATTACCTGGGAGGAACATCAGTGGAACTGGCAAAGAGTTGGGGCAGCAAAAAACAAAAAAAAACAACAACAACACAATCTCGTTACCCCGTCTCTGACATCACCTTTGTGTGGTGGAAAAGGACGTTAAACCTTTCACAACCTACTTTGGTCCGGGAAGAGTTTCTGAAAGCCAGCCCTTGTCACTGATGTTCAGTCTTCATTTCCGTAACTCACGTTGTCAGACTAACTGTTATATTTGGTTAAAATATTAATGGTCGTTTCAGTCTTAAGATCGAGATATGAAAATCATCTCTGGGAGTCTATCCAGGAGCGGTGTGTTGACTCTCTCTCCCTCTGCCTCTCTCTGACGAGGCACTCATCACTAGGAGTTACCGGCGCTATTCTTTCTCGCTCGAGGCAGGGGAGCCGGGATAGCCGAATGGTAGAGCATTGGACCCCCAATGCTCGGGTCGTGAGTTCGAATCCCAGCTGGGGTCAAATTATTTGTGCTGGCCTTTTTCTCGTTGCCCCGTCTTTGATATCACCCTTACGTGGTGGAAAAGGACGTTAAACTCCCAAACACCCACCCTCGCTCGAGGCAACTGACTTCTTTCATGTAGGGGCAGGAGTAGTGATAGAAGTTCGTATACTACAAACCCTGTAGACTAGAGTTTGTAGCACACTATTGGGAAAACAAGGCTGGGCATCTTCTGTTCGTTTGTGCAGCAGGGAGCAACAAAGCAAAACTGAAACTGAAAAGGGAAGCATCTTATTGTTGAAAAGTTTTTTGTTTTTTTTGTTTTTTGTTTTTTAAATACGCGGGTAGATGAGTGCTTTACGATCTTGCGGTGAAAATTGACACCAGCCGCCGTCAGAAAACGATACAGTCCCCTTTGGTTGTCTCGGATGTCCTACACATATAATTTCAGTCTTTGCTGACCTGTCAGTTTCAGTTTCAGTTTCTTTTATTTCCCCCCCCCCCCCCCAAAAAAAAAAACAAACAAACAAACAAACAAACAAACAAACAAAAAAACCATCAGGGGGTACAGGCATATAGTTATGTGTCATATATATGTATGCATTCAGCCAGCATGGCTACAGTTGTTCTGTATACAAGTCAGCAACAGCAACAAACTACATGTATTCACATTTACGCATATATATGAGTAACAAATCAAACAAAAAAAGCAACCGTTTCTTCTTGCCTTGCCTACTTGCTCACATCTACATAACATTAAATGCACGCGTGCGCGCGCGCGCCCCCCCCCCCCCCCCCACACACACACACACACATACCCAAACACACACACACACACGCACAAAAAATACCTTGGTCATTCGCATTTGCTTATGCCTATTCACTCCTTAACATTAGTAAACAAAACAAAAACAAAAAAAACAACAACAAAAACGTGCACTCGTGTACATAGCATTAAAAAAAAGGTGAGAACTCATCCCTCGTCCTGTGCCTTGGTGTATAAAAAAAAAGTCCGACCGATTAGCCACGTGACTGGGGTTAATCCTATAAACAATCAAGACAAACTTGTTTAGGTGACTTTCTGTTCTTTCCGTTGTTGTTGATAAGAAGGTTTCTTTTTTATTTCTTTTGTTTGTTTGTTTGTTTGTTTGTTTTGTTTGTTTGTTTTTTGGGTTTTTTTTTTCTTGCGAGAAAAGCCCTCTTGTGTACTTGTTTTCCAATTCGCGTCCTATGACGGATGGAATGGGATTGTTAACGTGCACACTTTGTGGCGACTTCATTTTGACGTCTTGCCGTGCGTTTTCGTGGTCATTCGTGACACGATAAAACAACACCGGAAGCCCAACAAACACTTTGTTTCGTTTCGCGCCCACGTACTCGTTTACTTCCGAGCTCACTCACCTACCCACTCACAGGCTCAATACTCGTTCACTCATGCACGCAAGCACGCACGCGCAGGAAAAAAACCCACCGGAAAATGGAGACGATTTACACGCCGCACAGCGTGTTTATAATTACACGCTTTTTCATAAATACCACTCCTGGGCTGGTAGTTGTGAAGCTTAATATACACGCGTTTAGCTAGAATATATGCGCGTTTAGATTTATACCAGACATATAAGAAACACAATTTCCGTATTCATGAAGCCTGTTTGAATCTTAACGCGGTGTCTACACGCGTGTAGTGCAATGTGGCCAGACTCGGCCGTATAACCAGCTTGCGTTCATGTGCAGAGGCCAAATATTTGTAGACTCAAGGTTTTTACACAGAAGTAAACTCAAAGGGGATTAAGCGGGTCGTGACACTCGTGATACTCAAGGGAGGGTACTTCAACGGCGGTCTTCCGGGTCAGATCGTCGCTTGGAACTTCAGAGCATCGTTACTTCAGTAAATGGGAGATAATTATTTTTATGCCAAAGGCACAATGGACGACTCCACTCCTGTCAATCAAAACGGTCGAGCCTCAAGAATTCAGCCAATCGCGTCGCGCGGCATAGTGAACACAACACATGGCATGGTCTTCAAAGCGAGAAGCACGTGTAGGTAGATACGACTGAAACATGGAAAGAAAGCATTATCATCCATAGCGGCATCTTTTTCTTTGATCTCTCCTGTGGAATAAGTGTCCGTACTGTACTAGTACTTGAGAAATCATGTGAAACGGAGCACGACATCACATGACAATCAGGCATGCTTCCCTGCAAAAAGGTTCTTTCTTTTAGACAGAAAGAACAGAGATACAGCCTTTTGGGGGAAAAAAACAAGATGGCCACCAGCACAATATGTTGTTTCCATTCAATGACCTGCTGTAGTCGCAGTCGTAGTCGTTATGTCATGTATGCAGCCCGCGCGCACACGAACGCAAGCTCTCTGACATCAATCATGCTGACATAAAGAAAGTACTGGAAACCCTTTCCGTGCCTCTATGCACTCGCAAAACCCCAAACACATGAGGTTGTGTGAGCTCGCCAAACTTTTTGGCGTATGCGAGGTTCTACATAGGTGAATGAATTCTTGTAATAAAGTCGTTCCCCTTTGACAGAGTTACTTCCCGCAGACCTGACTCACAGACGATTGCTTACTGGTATCGGAGAAGAGACCCTCCCCCCCCCCTCTCTCTCTCTCTTTCTATCCTTAGACGCGCGCTTGCACGCACACACGCACGCACGCACACGCAAACGCACACGCGCACACACACACACACACACACACACACACACACACACTGCTTCTGAGTGTGAGTCAGTGGCAAAAACGAAACCCACTGAAATTCCCGCTTTCCACATGTTGTAGAGATCGCGAAAAGATACTGCATTTCGATGCAAAATAATTTCTAGACCATCCCACAACATGCTGGTGCAGTAACGTCAGTAGATTACGTCACCTTGGAAAGATTTCGAACCTTCCGATAAGTTGAGGAATGTTCTAGATCTGACCTGTTCAATACGTTAGCAGCCGCGGTCTAATGCACCAACCCAGCCTACGGACGCAAGGCCGGCCTTGATCGCAAGTCCAGCCTACGGTCGGCAAAATTGTAATGCACGAATGCAGACATGGGCAAGGCTTTTGACTACAAGGTAGCCTAAACAGCTCCGAATTAAGCTGCCGATTTCGCTAGCCTACGCGAGAAGGCTTTAGCCTACTGCGAGTTCAACATGACCGCTAGATACTATTTTCAGCAACGTTGTCGTCGAAAAATCGGCCCGGATCGCATTTTTCGCGACCGGAGTGGGTGGGTGGGTGGGTGTTCGGGGGTTTAACGTCCTTTTCCACCACATAGGCGACCGGAGTAATCCGTTGGACTCTTTTTCCACCACCAAACTAAGGAAGAAATTTCTTTTTGAGCGGGTAGCCAACATCACTCGTATTGATTAAGTAGAAGAGGACTTGAGCTACGATGTGCCACGTCAAGGTTCCCTGACACCAACTTTACAAGTACTTCTGGCACTGCGTTTATGGAAAGAAGACATCGACTTTACCCACTAACCCCATATATATATATATATATATATATATATATATATATATATATATATATATATATATATATATTTTTTTTTTTTTTTTTTTTTTTTTAAGGAAGAATAAAAGTATTATAACCAACAAACCAACCAACAAGTGAGAAGAGGAGCACTTATAGTGGAGCGATGAATTTTATTTCTTATTTCTTATGCAGATGGAGATGAGAATGAAAATGAGTATGAAAGCTGACTTGAAGTGTGTATCAGTGTACGTGTATGTTGGTTAGTGTCGGTCATCCGGCACAACATACTTCCAGAGACACTTACATATGCACCACATCTCACACTCCCAGGCGCAACACACTTCTTCATGCAAAACTTACTTACAGACATCAACCTCAGAATCAAAACTGCACTAATACACCGCATAATGGACCTACAATCATACCACAACAATCAAGGCTACTCCCTCCTGAACACAACAACACTGCTCACAGACAACATAATGGACAGATTAAAACACATGATCACACAGGAACAGACACCACACATGACAGTACTTGACGCATGCACCAACAACACACCTCTACCACCACGCTTACGCATGCCCACACCTACATATACACCTGCATCCACACCTGAACCTGTGCACACACAACCCACATCTACATCTGCACCACCCCCATCCACATATACACTTACACTACCCTCACACTCATCCAATCTGCACCACTTTCAACCAAACCAGCAACCTCATCCACACATACACCTTGAACCACCCTCATCAAGTAAACCTACACCTACACCACCATCTTCCACATCCGCATCCAAACCACCCTCATCTACACATACGCACACACCATTTACATCCACATCATCCTTATCACACCTCAAATACCCTGCACCAAAACCACGACACCCATACACAACACCCACATACGCCACACCAAACAGATCACACAGACCACTCTTACCTTCACCACACTGCAGAAAAACGTTACTTCCAAGCCCAGCCACACACTGACCCATACAGACGCCCACGCACACCACTTGTACATACACCTAACAAACCAACACACACTCACACTGATAAACACTAACCAACACACACGTACACTGATACACACTTCAAATCATCTTTCATACTCATTTTCATTCTCATCTCCATCTTCCTAAGAAATAAGAAATAAATTCATCGCTCCACTATAAGTATTCCTCTTCTCACTAAGTTGTTCGTTGGTTTGTTGGTTATAATACTTTTATTATTCCTTTTCTTCCCCTCCCCCCCCCCCCAAAAAAAAAACAAAAAAAACAAGGAGGAACGGCCCCGTCCTACAAAGTTGTTTCTCCAAATTTCATTTTATTTTGTCTGTTTTGTTGTTATTGTTGCCGGTTCTCCCCTCTCCAAGTTCTACCAATGACACTAGATCCTCTACGACCTCGACCGATTAGTCACGTGACTGGGGGTGGGGCCGGGTGGGGGGAGAGAGAGAGAGAGAGACAGACAGACAGAGACAGAGAGACACAGAGAGAGAGAGAGAGTGGGTGGGTGGGTGTTTATGAGTTTAACGTCCTTTTCCACCACGTAAGGGTGCTTTCTAAGACGGGGCAACGAGAGAAAGGCCAGCACAAACATTTGGCCCCAGCCGGGATTCGAACTCTCGACCCGAGCATTGAAAGTCCAACGCTCTACCATTCGGCCACCCTGGCTCCCCAGAGAGAGAGAGACTCAGACTCAGACATTTTATTGTTCGGACTTCGGTCCATTACACTGGAAGTGAGTTGTCTTTACAGATAATGAAATGGCGTAACCAGAGAGAGAGAGAGAGAGAGAAGTCAGTTCCGTGAACTAAACATTTGACGTCAGCCTCAGGCAGGTCGTCATACACAGACAGAGAGATGACGTCAATTCCGCGAACTAAACATTTTCACGTCAGCCTCTAGCACTGCCAATCGTCTGATTGAATTATTTTTCACATGAAATCTGGAAGATCTAGAGGGCTGGTTAAATGTCGGAGGCAGTGACGATACTTGCTGATTTTGTCTGTGAACTAAGCGTTTGACGTCAGCTTCACACTGGTGGTATGACAGATGATGCTTGTGCATGTCTTGTGATTTCCCTGTTGCTTTTGTGACTTCCCTGGCTGAATTAATTTTTACATAAAATCTGGAAGATCTAGAGGGCTGGTGAAACATGGACTAGAATACCTTGGATTGTACTTATGAAATCGAAAATTTGGAACTCTTTTGACCGGTGCTTCTCGCAGAAACTTGAAAAAGTTATGTTTATCTAAAAGTTCAGTTATTCTAAATGCTAAAGATATAATAGTGCAGTAGTTCCTGTCATATGTGCAGTTGTCACACTAGACAAAAACGCCGGGATGATAAGTAATTTGCAGTAGTCTTTTCATAGATATTTGATCTTATGTGCAAACCACCCCTACCTCGGAAATATTTTTTTTACACAAAACCAGTCAGAGCTACAGAGCTGTAGCACTAATCAATGCAGTGTGATTGGGTGAACTTCCAAAGTCTAGAAAATGAAGGAATTTGAACAACTTTTTCGAAAAAATTCGTAACATGACCGATTTTTTAAAATTGGCGATAACTCTTCTGAAAATGCGGCAGGCTAAAAATCGTGAAAGGTAGCTCTGGAGAAGGTGATTTCCCATTTTATCTCAAAGTAAAAAGGCCTCCATCGAGGTGGTTTAGGAAATAGCCATCATTACATCCGTCCACACACACACACACACACGTCATTCCCGCCAAAAAGAACGCAGCAGCAAAGTGTGCACATAAGGTGTCTATGACGCAGATTTCGTTACGTCACTGTGTGCGTGAAAGTAAGTATTGTTTGGAGAAACGTCACAGTCTTGTTTTGTATCACTGAAACTTGCTGCTGCGCGTAGCAAAATCTGCCCCGTCTCATAAAGTTGTTTCTCTATAGAGAAACAACTTAAAAAAAAAATATATATATATATATATATATATATATATATATGGGGTTACTGGGTAAAGTCGATGTCTTCTTTCCATAAACAAATAGCAGACGATTTCCGAAAACAACACGCGGGAAGGAGGAAACGGTGTTCGGACATGCGCACAGCGCGAAATTCCTAGGGATGCCCGGGGATTCCACACACAGGAATGCATGACGTCATTGCACTGGCCGGCAGGCTTTTGACTCCGTTGTCTCGACCAGTGTCTCGGTCCATGCATAAGAAACTGGCGGCGACATAGGCTAAAGCCAACTAAGTCAAAAGCCATGACTCAAGGCCAGCCTTCGGTTAGGCTGGATTGGTGCATCAGACCCTGCACAGCGTTCTGGGTTCTTCTTCTTTCATGAATTTGTTCTCCGCGCATATTCTGTTTATAAAGGTATTGGAGTTGTGTTGTGTCCCGTATCTTCTCTACGAGTACACGAAGATGGCGACATAGCATAAGTAAAATACAACACCACGTCTCCAAACAGAGGAATTCGGAAATGAAAGTGGCGAGACATCCCCAAGAAAAACCAGCATCACGTCAATCAAACATGACGCTCTTTCTTTACGTCAGTGCGCGTGCGTCTCTTCTTCGATGTTTGTGAGGCGTGTGGCTTGTGGAGGAAATGTGCTTTGAGTACAAAGTTTCAAGTCAACTGACGATAACGGGTGCAGGGAATTTTTCTATTTATATATATATATATATTTTTATGGCACCCCCAGACACATTATCTATATATAGTAGGAGCGATTTTGAGATCTAAAATGGGTTCTCCAGCACTTTCGTGAGGTATGGGTTACGTCAAAAGTATAATAGCGACTACCTCCAAAATTCACCCAGTTTAGAGTCCGTATTTATGTTGTCTATTTCCAAAAAATGGAGTGATTTAGATAAATGTTACGCTATTAAACGCCAGAAAGCCAACTTTTCTAAAAAGGGGGATAACTCGCGAATCATGTGTGCAATCATACCTGGATCGGGCCCTCTATTTACAAATCTTGATTTATTAAAACAACCAAAATTTGAAATCGATCGGTTCAGTATTTTTGGAGATACAGGCATCTGAACTGGGTTCACATGCAATGTCAACTGAGGTACGGTTTACCTGAAAACTATAACAGTGACTATTTCCTACTAGTCAGCCTGTTCAGAATCCGTATTCATGCTATCTACTGCCAAACAATTGAGTGATTTAAGTAAATATTACGCCTGTAAACGACAGACAACCAACTTGTATCAAAAGGGCGATAACTCCCAAATCACTTAAGCAATCATCACACGCTCGGTTGCTCTAATGTAACATTTTGATATATTCGGATAAACCAAATTTGAAGCCATTCGGTTGAGTATTTTCGGAGAAACAGGCCTGGACACAATTCACACACACACACACACACACACACACACACACACACACACACACACACACACACAGACGGCACTCACTGAGGAGGAAAAGCGCGTTCGGCGCACCATACATGTCAGCATCGATGACGCACGTTTTCTTACGTCATTGTCAGAGTTACACTTGCATAATCGTCTCTGCGGGAGATCGGCAGTGACGTGCGTTTGCACCACAGATGCTTGCCCATGAACGTGGAAAATTTAGCCCGTCCTATGATGTTGTTTCCATTACCATGGAAACAACATAAAAACCATCGCCATCGATGAGAAAGTACATGTATTACTACTCTTCGGGAAGAACTCGCTCCCTATGTCAACACCATCGACGACGAAACATTTTGACGGCACGCGCGCACGTCTCACAACTGCCGCCAAAGAGAACATAGCAGCATAGTGTGCACGTAAGGTGTCTATGACGCAGATTTGGTAACGTCACTGTGTGTGTGAAAGTATGTATTTGTCTGGAGAAACGTCACAGTCTTGTTTTTCTATAGAGAAACAACTGAAAAATCGGTCTACGTTCGCGCAAGTTGATATGAAGCGACAGTCATAAAATGATTTCAAATCAGTTACCGTTTGCACGTAATCTTCGGCCCGAAACGGATTTTACGCAGCAAGGAAACAGTAGGCCAAAGTCAAGCGCTCAAGGGACCGCACCGGATCGGCTGGTTTCCCGCATTGTCAAGGGCACTGGAAGTTTGTTCAGCATGGTGGGTTTTAGACAGGTGTAACGTAAGGCGGTCTCACACTTTCACTCCGCTTTCACATCACAGACATTCAGAAAGGCACGCGTGCAAACGTCATTCACTCCCTTTCATACACACTAGTAATTAATTATTCTTTTGACTGAGACCTTTTATACACGAAATCAGACAATCACACGAAATTAATAAGTAGTTTTAAGGCTTAATCATTTCCACCGCTGATAAGCAGAAGCCTCCAATTTCACCAGCACATCGGTTATTCTAAGGATATGTGCCTGAATACAAAATGTACTACAAGTCTACAACGCGGACAAAAGCCACAATACACAACTGGATGTGAAACGAATAACAAAGGGAAATAAACAAGATGAACTCAACAAGCTTGGTTGAAACGATGCTGTAGATTTGGTGAAGACTTGTTGGTCTTGGAATAGAAAACTATGTACACGAGAGTCCAGACGATTCCTCGGGGAATTCGGGGGAGCCGGGGTGGTCGAATGGTAGAGCGTTGGACTTCTAGTGCTCGGGTCGTGAGTTCGATCCCGGCTTGGGCCAAATATTTGTGCTGGCTTTTTCATCGTTGCCCCGTCTTTGATATCACCCATGTGGTGGAAAAAGGACGTTAAACCCCCAAACACCCTCCTCGGGGAATTCTGGGGGGTTCAAATCTTCGTTCACCTTCTCCCTGGAATGAGTGACTGGAAGCACTTCTTCTGGAAGTGACTTGAACAATGCTGGACCGCAGACACCTTCACAAATAATACACTGAGGATGGTGTACCCCATCAGACTCAGGGATAGCTCCACCTTGACACGGCGCTTGACTGGATGGCTGCACGTGACCTCAAGGGAGACAAACACACGTCGCTGGCTTCAAGCTCCACGACGGGGCAGACAATAGTAGATAAACATGGTGTCGTGTACGCTGATCAGGCGGACACAATACTATGCGGTCAGCTCACCGGGTTTCCGGCGTCGTTCCTGTACAATATTAACTCGTAATTACTACCACTATCTCGGATAGTATTTCTTCTCCATAAACTAACTTTGATCCCGAACAAAGTTCCATTTCAACAACAATAACATCTGATATCGATCTCGAAAGTTCCGGTTATGAATTGAGATCAGAAATTATCAACAAATTCACCTTCCAGTTATCAAGTACAAATACACTATCAAACAGTTCAAACTTACATCCTTATCATCAACCTCAAACCATATTCTCACAACTGATTCCTCACAAGAATGAAGTTCAAAACATCCTACCAAAATTTCTCTCATTTGAATAACAATTTGAGAAGTCCAACATTCAGAACTTAATCAGATATACATCATAATAGCATCAAGTTCTCCATAGGGTTATCAAACAATCCACTTGGTCTTGAAATAGGCAAACAATATTCAAAAATCAAACATACCTGTAGCGCTATGGCATACGGAACACAAAAGAAGCCGGGTGGGAAAAAAGACCTGTTCCATCCACCGGTCAATAGTAGGACTGCGCACAATCTTTGTCGCAATAGAGTCGTCCATTTTTGCCCCGCGCGGACTTAAGCCCCGCCCCTTTTCCCCTACTCCGGCAAGCGCTGGCCTCACGTACGTAGCAACATGGCTTCCACATCGCTTGGTGTACTACCAGACTTGTGTCTAAATTCGCTAAAAGAGAAAACTACAGCGCGGTCCCGACGAAGAGGTTGTCAGTTTTTCGTGCAGGGGTACATTCACACAATTTCATTTCACTTGCCAAGTGAAAAAGAAGTTGTAGTTAAGGCAAAATGCTACCGATCGATGAGGAAGAGTCGCCGGGTCCGCAGTGGCCGAAAGGCTCATTAGATCTTGCTTGAGATTGAGAGAGAGACGCGGCGACTTTAATTTTGACTTTTGAGGTACAGCTGACAAACATGATAGCATCACACAGAATCCATGTTGAACTTGACGTCGAATTGGCAGAATAAGAAATTTCCAGTTGGTAGGCCGCCATATCGTAACTGTTTCCTGTCAGTGACATCAACTGTCAATCAAAAAGAAACAAAAACTTTTTTTAAAAATAATTGCGACTGAAATTAACATTGTGGTGCACAATAACACAACCGACTTTCACTTATCTGAGCACTAGCACGAGTTGAGTGCAAACACGACCCCAACCTGCCACAGAACCGAGGTGTGTACTAGATGTGTACTCTGTGATTTGTGTGAATGCCGCTTGCTGACACACGTACTTAAGACACTGCCTCTTGTGTAGAGCCATCGCTGGCCGAAGGCACCATGCATGCACACGCACATGATTGGTACTACCACACTACAGGCGAATGCTACCAATCAAACTTTTTAATATTTCAGTTACGTTGGAGCACACGTAGTTATGTTTGGTAGTCCTCTCCACTGTCAGTTAATCTCGACTGTGACCGCACGCTTTTACCCATTCCTTTGCGGCGTCCTCCAGACGCGAAAAAGGTTTTGGAAAGGGAAAAAAATTGACGTCCGGAAATCTATCAGCATATCTGGAGTGTGATTTACATTCCTCATAACAACAGTGCTTGCCAGGCTTTATTATTGCGGACATGATAGTCACATGGAAGTACCGTTGTCGGACCCGGCAAAACAGCCTCGCTTGCCGGGCCTCGAGCGAGAAGCAAAACCCACGTGGTGTGCAGCGCGCCGATTGGCTAAGGGGCCCCCACGTGAGCGGAGTTTGATTGACAAGTGGACGACTCTATTGCTCACTTCGTAAGCTGACAACAACTCAGGTCTACTTGTGTTACAACAGTCTCGCTATTTGAGTACAACTCACCGAACACTATAGCCGTGCACAGGCATTTTCCCGCACGTGAAAACGTTAGGTAGACTGGGATAAACTCCAGTACAGTACTACCTGTCTGAAACACTAGTTAACAGCTAGCGCTACACATGAAAATACATTTTTTGAAAACGGCAAACACATAATTAAAGGCTCTATACGCAGAACAAGCATAAAATAGAGTGTTGAAAAAAAATCATCGAATGCGAGTCATTTGCGCATCAGAATCAGTCAGTCGGGTCACAAAATAGCGTCTGAGACCGTTGTGGTGTATCGGGTCGGCACATGTGTCGCTCTGGAAGCTTGTTCTGGCATCGCGTTCGAAGCAGACGCCAGTAAAGCTTTAGGCCGGGGACACCGAGACCACAGTGACGTCACATCCTTTAGCGCGCGCCGCCTGAAGGATTTTGTTGGTGGGCTGGCCGCCTTCGTGCGATCACGGTAAGCTTTATTCCATATTTTCACAATTTTGATAACATTCACGCATTGATTTCCAATCTGTGACATTCCAGATTGGATTTCTGTGACCATTGTTATAAGTTTTGTAGGCTGCAATGGGTCAGCTAGCGCATCGTTGACTCGTTGACAGGATACCAAAGGCAAAGAATGAAAGATCAGTGTTGATCGATAACGCTTCCCATGATCTTCAAACTAGTTTACTTTATGAATCATCCTTCCTTTCCGTGGATCAAAATAAGCGCACCAGTTGATAAATTCAATCGTGTGTGTGTGTGTGTGTGTGTGTGTGTGCCAGTGTGCCGGCGTGAGGAGAGGGATGTAGGGAGGAATACGAGGTTGATTTTATTTCCAGTCACACTCAGAGCCCGGAGAGGGAGAGAACGAAATTAAAATTTTGCCTACTACAGTAGTAACTGACTAAGTCCTTGTAGTCGGTGTCTGATTCGCCATAAAATGTGCTTCAGATAATTATACAAGCTGGTTGTTTTACAGTTTTTGGTTTTTTTTTGCTGTTGTAGGAGAAGGGAGTATCACCAGCATGCTTGCATGGGGCAGAGGTGCTGCAGCATTAGGGACACGTACTATAGCAGCAATGCTGGAGGAAAGACGAGAACAGTTGAAGGTAAGACATTACACACTCGTCTTATTTTTAATATCCCTGAATAGTAAAAAGTATGATACCATTAATACTCTTTAGTCTTTTCTCTCTGCCAAACACATGCCCATGTGTGTGCACAGTGTAGTGTTTAATCACTGTGTTGAAGGTAAGTCATCCTGAAGTCCCAGTTTTAAGATGAAAAGGTTGGTATCTTGTAGCTGAGAGTAAAGGTTGAAATAATAACAGGACAACAGGTTAGAATTTTTGATTACTGTAATAAGAGAGAGAGAGAGAGAGCCCTCTCACCCAGTGACAACACATAACTAAAATGCCTGTGGATTGTATATATTTCAATATTTTTAGAAGACAATGGACAAGATGGAGACAAGAAGACAGAAGGGGATGGCGGTAGACATGATTGAGGCACAGCCAGGCCTCATATTCAGCCTTCTGGAGCTGTAGGAGGGGCAGCCAGGTGGCCACAGCCCTATGCCTCATTCTGGCCAGTCCTCCTGGTGCACTTTTGTCTGCTGCAGAAACATGCCATCCGATGCTGAACTTGAACGTCTCTGCCATGGTTATGGTCAATGCCAATTTTTGCTCCCAGTAGGTACTTCCACTACCTACTTCCTCATTAAAAGTAAACTGGTATTATTAAACTATGAAACATGTAGTTCTACTTTGCACCAGTGAAAATCTTACACCTGTCCCCTCATGCAAATGCATAATTATGCCTGAAATTTACGACCAAAACATTTACGTGTTGGTCCATGTTATTCTGTTTCCTCTCTTTTCACAGTTGAAAATAACAGACCTTACTCAGAAATACTCTTCTTATTTTAGGAAACCCAGTACCTGATTTTGGACAGGATGGTTCTGCAGCTGTCACAGATAATGAGGCGAGACGTGCTTGTCTGCAATGGCAAAGATGATGAGCGCAAAGCTAACCACCGTGCTGTGTACAGGCAGTTCATCATGTGGAGGCATGGTCTAGGTGCAGGAGACAGGCGGGTCATCCCCACGTGTGTTGGCGATTCGGGGTCACTATCCTCACCCTATCAACCACTACACAGGATTTATCCCATTGAGGCTGAACTAGACTGTTGGTTTGAACACTAACTTCTCTGATGTTGCTTGCTTCTGCCATTTCCATGCAGCTTACATGTGATATACACACCTTAGCAATGGAGCACCATGTTGGTAGCACTAATAATCACTCATGTTCATAGAAATGTAGTAAATGCTGACCACATGGGTGGTATTGTCGTGGTTTGTTTTTTGGTTTTTCTCTCTCCCTCTGTCTTCAAGAAGCTAAAAGGAGAGTGCTGACTGTAGACTTTCTGCATCAATCTTGAGCAATGTATGTACTTTATATCAAAAGCCTTGTGTCTTTGTAAAAGTGGACCAGAAGAATAATGGACAAAAAGAGCGAACACTTTTCTTTCATGTGTGTACGTTTTTTATTTATGTAACACTAAAAGTGAGAAAATACCCCTTTTTGTCTTTGAGTTCCTCAGACTTGCGAAGAAAAAAAGATGTGTATGACTTTGGTTGTTTGTTTTTGCTTCTAAAAAAATACATAATCAAATAATTTTGAGTTGTAGATGCACTTGAACTGCAGAAAATGGACAGAAGCAATGCGTGTGTGGTACATGTTCACAATACACCTTGGCTGAAGATGCTGAAGCTATTCTTGTGCATTCGTGCTTGTGATACAGCGAGAGATGTATTGAAGTTTGAACTGAGTCAAAAGGCAGTATAAATATTAATAAAATTAATTTTTAAAATTACAGTAACAGAGGGTTCTTACAAAAAGCCTCCCTTCTACAGCAGCTCTGGATGCTTTACAAGCATTGAGTGCTAAGAATTGTTGTGATCTGATCTACACTGATTGCTTTCAGTTTCAACACACCAAATAGGCCTTCTGTAACTAGACAAAAACAACAAACAAAAAGAACTCAACTGTCAAAGTGAGGTGAACCCACAGGAAGGGCATGAGAAAGAAGTATTGAAATTGAAAAAAATGACCACATAAAAAAAAAGTTTTCCATAATATTGTAAATTTCTCCCTTCGGTGTCGGTGTTGTTTGGCTCACCTACACCCCATCGGTCTTTCTCATGCAACTCACACACACACCACACACTAATTCAATGTCTAGTTGTTACCGGCCCCCGTAGTGTAGTGGTTAGCACTTCGGACCATGGACCGGGAGACCCGGGTTCGAGTCCCAGCCGAGACAAGCGGGATTTTTCCTACCTAGGTCGGCTCCTACCCAGAGCGGGTGTGCTATGGGCCCGATGGGGAGGCTGTTGCCACACAGCCGAGATTCACCCACTTCACGGGTGCGACTTTGGGGGTGCTTCCCTTAGTATGACACGTCGTATGATGTGGATGATTACACGGCCGGCACCGCAGGTGCCGTAGTTCCCGGGCCTGGTCAATGCCGGGATATTTATGACAGGAAGCGAGGAATGCGGCCCTGTCCCGCAGCCCCAAACCACATGGACCTCCATAGCATCATCTTACTATCATCCTCATCTCCATCATCATGCATAATAAAAATTGTCCCGGCTTCTGAGTCCTCCGTGGGTTCCACCCATGATCTGGGAGGAACACCACTGGAGCTGGCAAAGAGTTGGGACATCAAAAAAAAAAAAAAAAAAAAAATGTCTAGTTGTTCAGGATGGCCATTATTATTCACTCGATTTCCTCTTTTTGTCTGGATGCAACAGTTACAATTTCAATGTCAGAGTACAATACATAGTTGTTAGAATGACAGCAAAGTAATTACAATATGTATAAGTCATGCACAAGCACAGAAGTAGATTTTAGGAAGTAGCACAGCTGTATGATGACAGTACTGATGTACAGCACAACTATGCACAACTGTAAGGCTTTGAAAATGAGCAAAAGCAGAATGCACAAATTCATTTCTCAAAGCGTGATATTTCGGACTGAACAAGTTGTTTTGATGGTGGATATTCTACAGGCGCCAGCGTAGTTGAAATCCTCCAAAGGTCTGAGGCTTCGCCACATGCCCTGTCTGTCGGCTAGCCTCATTTTCACAGCTGAAAATTCACGGTCCCGAATGTGTGGGTATGTCTTCCTCTGCTCTGGGAAGACCATCTCCCTGTCTTCTTGCGGAAGCATCTGTGGTATCTGAAAAACCATAGGAATCATTTCTTGTCAACTGCTAGTGCTGTCATGATGAAATTCAGTTAGATACTCTACCTCTGTGTTACACACACACACACACACACACACACACACACACACACACACACACACACACTATGTGCTAATATAAAGCTCGATATCTATCAGTGTCACTGAAACGTGAACTTTGGACCAAACAACAGCTATGCCAGTTTCAATTGACACATATATGCATCATTGCTGGGGTGAAACTGATGAAAATGTAAAAAAAAAAAAAAAAAAAAGGGGGGGGGGGGACGACATGTTAACAACATGCTCCAGAAATATGGGGGAGGGTCCTGAACTGTCAATATAATCCAACCTCACCTCACATGTCAATAACCTAAGCACACAACTGCCCCTTTTTTTTTGGGGGGGGGGGGGGGAGGCTTTTGATTTCCCCAAAATTATTGGGCAGAAATCTGTCCTGATGTGGAAGAGTGCCATCCATGTCTATGTGCAGACAACTGAATCATGCAACGCTACTTACACTGGCTCCCCTTTCCTGTTGGTCCATATGCCCCTGTCACTGTGGATGTTGTGGTCCAGAGCAGTTAGCAGGTTTCGCACACGATACACCCATTTGCACAATACATCAGTGTGTGCTGATGAAACGCCTCCAGTGCAGCCGTGCGCCTGTTCAAAAATGAATGGATAATGCACTGGCTTTTGTACATAGGCTATTTTCTATCCCCTACCACCACCCCCATCCCTGAATCCACCCCCTTTCTTCTCTTGTGACTTGCAGCAAAGAGAAAACAGGTGATGCCCCACTCAAACACAAGCCTATGATTTTCATAAAATAAAGCATGGTCCAGTGTACTGTTCCAGTACTGTCTCATTAGTCATATAAGAAGGTGGATGAAAATTCACATTCCAGAAATTAAAAACATGTCTGATGTCAATATTTACTCTTGTAGTGAGCATTGATGAAATCACACACACACACACACACACACACACACACACACACACACACTGAAGCCTTTACCTAGAATGATATGTGATTGTCCCAGGAAAGAGTTCAGTACACTGTGCTGGTGGTCAGCCCGGTAGCCAGCTATGGTAGAATCCAGATGGGTGCGCTGGATCCCATGTAAAACAGAGTCCAGGAAACTTGAGACTTAGCATCTGTGCCCACAGCCCCAGCATACAGTAGTCATTTCCTGACAGTAAATAAAATACAATTATTCAAGCAAGACTCTCATCTACTGAATATCCACAGTGCTATAAACTAAAAATAATACTAATAACAATGATAAAATCATCTGAAGACAGGTCAGTACATGTAGTACATGAAGTAAAACTAAAAGGCAAGGGAGCTCCATCTAAAAAATCAACAACAAACAAGCTAGTTCCCAGTTCTGGTGTCTGTCTAGATGGTGGCGAGTAGCCTACAAGCAACTGAGAGCACTGGTGAACAAGGGTAATTCATCTTCCTCGTCAACACTTTTCAAGTGTTGTTTTTTGTTTTTTTGTTTTTTTTCAATTCACTTGATGACAAAATACCAATATACCATTTACAGTAGAAAGAAAAGGTTTTGTGCAAGTTATTAGCCCCAAGCCACAAACAGGAAATATAAACCATGTCATTTGCGCTTACCCACCCGAGATAGTAGCTAGGCTGAACCCACAAACTCTTCATTGAGCAGTGGGGTTCTCTTGCAGTCTGGTTCACTACACTGCTCCATATGTATCCTGGGAAGGGCTTTCATCTGATCAGGAAAGGCAATGCACAAAGCAGAATCACAAAGTGCTGTACTTTCCTCCTCTGATTTATGCGCACTATGCCAGGAATGCTATGGTCTGCCTCAGATTCCTCTGCCCCAGCAACCTCTTCTTCGTTGTCCTCTTTTTCCAAACCGAACTCGATTACCATGAAGGCAGCCTCTTCCATTTCGGTGATGCATTCATCAGGCCTGTAAAATGCCATAAAATATTGAAAGACAGGATGCAGGCCAATTCCATGCACACACATACTAAAATGCAAGTTGTTGGTGACAGGGGATGGTATTGTTGTATTTCCTAATAAGCAAACTCATTACTTTATTATTTGCTTTATCATTCATTACAATGATTCAAGAACTCAATAACAACTTACAGTATAGCTGTCAAGTGGAAGTAAGGCTCATAGTCAGGATCATCAACATCACATGGATCTTCTTCCTCCTCCTCTTCTCCTACTGTCACAACAGTGGAATGCCTGTGATAAAGAAGGCATGGAATGATTCATCAACTGAAACTGAAAAACTGCCAAGTAAAGAACCTACACACAATGGGCATAGTGAGTGAAAAAAACCCAATGATCTCTTGCTTAGTTAAACTTTGGCTAAGTCGCTCGGAACTGTTCTGAGATAGACCAGCAACAAGGTCACTGGGTACACAAACTGACCCCCCCCCCCCCCCCCCCCCGGGGGGGGGGCCCCCAGTCGACTATCACAATGTCTACTGTTGTTGTTTTCTTTTCATTTTTCGACTTGTGCACCTGGAAAGACAATCTGAATGTTCCACAAAAGGGATAACCCCAAAGTGATACTTTGACAAGGAATGCACACACACAGTAATGTAACTCTTCCTTCCGTTACAAATCACGTATATACATACATTCTTCCCTGCTGTCCTCTCAGACTTGGCAGTCACAGGCTTTGGAGGCAGTATCTACCTTCTGTAAAGAACCACACACACACATGCATTGCTTCAACTTGCAGATCTATGTCAGTGTACAAGTACTGCATAAACACATCTCACAGTAAACATGATCAGTTGAAGTAAAATGAAACAAGAAAAATGTAGGGTAGGTGAGGCTATTGTTTTTGTTTCTTTTTCTGTAAATCACTAAATGCTTGTGTGTCACTGTTGTGGTGGTAAGGCCAACCTCCAACAAACACACACTTGAATGAAATTTAAAAACGAACACACACACACACACACACACACACACAGATATGATTATGTAAGGTGATGAGAATACAATTCACTTACTTCTGATGTGTGGACTTGCCCTCTTTTTTACCCAAAGTTGGCTGATTTCTTGCTGTCTGCTTGTGAGTGTGACTGCAAGCACAAAGGTGATTATCATCAGGCAATTAAGAGACACGCTACAGTGCACTAACACAAGCACACCTTGCCTCACTGATCACAGCTGAGAGAGTTCTGTCAGCAACTGACAGTGGCTCACAACCTGAACTAGTTCCCAACCAAAGTAAACCAAACTCATAAAACTAACACATACAGTAAGCTTAGATTCACAAGAAATTCAGAAAACAGCTCTTCACTTACACTGATGCTCCTGGCACTTTTTCCTCACTCTCTGTTGGTTCCACACCAGACATCTGACAGTGGCACTGTCAAAATGGAAAGAGACAACTTTTTGATCCACACATTATTATACATGTGTTCACTGTTGTCTGAAAGGATATTTTGGAATAATACATGTGGCAACAAAGTATAAGCATGCCTAACTCTACAATAAAAAAAAAAACCCAGTATACATGTAAAAGCATACTGCAGAATGCAAGTAGTCACCACTACCAGTGTCACTATTATATAGCATCATTATAAATATGTTCTGAGATAGACCAGCAACAAGGTGACTGGGTACACAAACTGACCCCCCCCCCCCACCCACCCCAGTCGACTATCACAATGTCTACATGTAAAAGCATACTGCAGAATGCAAGTAGTCACCACTACCAGTGTCACTATCATATAGCATCATTATAAATATGACTACCCAGTATCTGATGAAGTACCTTTCAGAACTTGCTGGGATTTCTGAAATTGCAGGAGTAAACACCTGCCCCTGCAAAGCTGCTTCCAGCTGCAGCTAGGGTTGATGTGCTGCATCTAGCTGTGAAACCAGAAGTTCCTGCCACTTCAGGTGGATCCCTCCAAACTGCAACTACAAAAATCCACCCACCTATCAATACTGAATAAATCATCATTAAAAAAAAAACCCACACAATCCAGACAACATGAAAAGCAATGTTAAAACAGCCAATTTATACTATGAGATTTTCCATCTGTACATTTGGTATACAAGCTTGGTGGAATTAAAAGCACACACACACACACACACACACACACACACTTCTCTCTCTCTAAATATATACATGCATAAGCATTTGAAGAAATTTGACCTGTGCAATTTGACAACAAACTACTGAAACAAAAAGTGTGCTAACCTGGGTGGCTGTGAAGATCTTCAGTGATGAAAAGTACCTGCGCACACACACACACACACACACACACACACACACACACACACACACAAAGTGATGAGCATGACATTACCAGTACAAAAAGCAGATACAGCTGTACCACTAGCTACAGTCAGTCACTACTCACTAGTGAGCAAGTGGTTCAATTATCAGTAACACACTAAGTAGTAGTACACGTACTGTGTGAAAAAACTTTCTTGTCTCATAATTTTCATTCTCCCTGAATGAGAAAACCAATGGAACAGTGTTACATTTTCACTTGCTTCTCATTCATATCAAGCTCCACTGTTTCTGTCAATACACAAGTTTATTTTTGCCCTGTCACACAGATCACTGCATGGCGGCCAGGGTGACTCGGTGCGAAACTACTGTCCGCCAGAACGCTGCTGTTTCGGATACTTAGTCGGCACGAAACTGTTTCTTCAGACACAAGTCAGATTATCTAGTCACACTAACAGGTATACTAACAGTGATTACTTACGCGTTCATCAGCACGGATGCCGAGCGTCCGTGAGGCTTTGGTCCCGATCGAGAGGCCAAGCGCATCATAGTCAGTCCCTCCGCTTTTGCCACGGCTGCAGTTCCTTTCCTCGGGAAACTTTAGGCTGTATACTCGCGCTCTGGCATATGTCGGCGCCGCTTCTTCGCTGAACTTGTGAATTTTGGTTTTGCAAGAGTGGGTTCTCGGGTTGTCTTTGGAATCATACCTCGCATTTTCGCTTTCGCTTCTTCGAGAGCCATGTTTTCACTGACTGTGACGTCATAGCTTTCAGTCTCGGTCAGCAGCTTGAGGCGCTGGTTGGTGGCTATTTTTAGATTCTCACTCGTCCGAGTCACCGGACGAAGAGGGAGGGTAGGCTCAAAGAAAGTAGTATTTCTCTAATACTAAAAGCCGCAAAGTCACAAAAACGGTCGCGGCGGCCAAATGAAACATCCCTCTAATTGGAAATAAGCCTTAGACCTTCGTAAACGGTAGTTTTTCCCCAGAGCCTCAGTTCTGCGTATAGGGCCTTTAATGAAACCCCACAAATGCGGTTTGTCACAACAGGGACTTGTGGCAGTGTTTACGTGGGTATCGCCTTTGTTTACAAAAATATCGACGTCCTTTCCCTTGTCTGTACATCCAGGGCTACCGCACGGCTCTCCACCAATCGCTGTAGAACTAAAATTAAATGAAAACAAAAGCCGTCTTTCAGGACTGGTGTCGTGTTTTGTCATGATACAGTTTGGATAACACGATGGAAGGAATACTACACCGTCTGATGTCAACGAGAGATACATTAATAAAATAGCATGAAAGAAATCATTTGTAAGATGAAAGTGGTGCTGCGCCCTTTGATGTCAGAGATGCATTTATGAGTTATGAACAACATGTCAGTTGCAACGGTTTGATCACGTGAACAAGGGAATGTTAATTGTCTTTCAGTACTGGTGTCGTGTGTTGTCATGATACACTTTTGATTCACAGGATGAAAGGAACACTACACCTTCTGATGTCAACGAGAGATACGTTATTGAAATAGCACACAAAAAGTCATAAATAATAAAGTAATAATGTGGGGTATGTTTCAAACTTTGGAATTGCATCTTTTTTTTTTTCTTTTTTTTTTTCTTCTTTTTTTTGTCAGCTGAACTGACATTTCCAAAGCAAACGAGTAAAGAAGAAAACACGAACAAAGGAATGTCGTCTTTCAGAACTAGTGTATTGTGTTGTTGTGATACAGTTTTGATAATACTATGAAAGCAGTACTGCACTCTTTGATGTCAGAGATACATTTATTAGTTAAAACATGTCAGTTGAAGCGGTTTGATTAAGCGAACAAAAGAATGTCGTCTTTCAGTACTAGTGTCGTATGTTGTTATGATACAGTTTTCATTCACAGGATGAAAGGAATACTACACTGTCTGATGTCAAAGTGAGCTACATTAATGAACTAGCATGGAAGGAATCATTTGTAACTAATAAAATATCATGAACAAAGGAAAGTCCTCTTTCAGATCTAGTGTAATGTGTTGTCATGATAGAGTTTTGATAAAACGTTGAAAGCAGTACTGCAACCTTTGATGTCAGAGATGTATTTATGAGTTATGAATCAACATGTCGGTTCTAACAGTTTGACGAAGGAATGATTCTTTCAGTACTGGTGTCGTGTGTTGTCATGATACAGTTTTGATGAAAGGACTACTACACTCTGTGGTGTCAACGGGATGATAAATTTATGAACTAATACTAAACCAAAAATTGGCACGGTTTAATGTTCGATAACACGAAGAAAGGAATGCCGTCTCTCAGAACTGGTGCCATGTGTTTTAATGATACCACTGTGATACACGGGATGAAAGGAATACTACACCCTTCGATGTCAACGAGAGATACATTTATGAAGCAAATCATTTGTAATTAATAACGTGTGCAGATTCTATGGCGGATTTCCCAGTTACCACGGACGGAACAGCGCCACTTAGGTCCAACTGTCCAATTTGTTTACCTCAAGGTCCATCTTTAGATGTAGTACATCACGGGACTGACGAGACCGTGCGACACACGCCCTATACACAACATGCCTTTTGTTTAATATGGTAGGGGTACAGGATATGCATGTGCAACATTCAGATGTCACTGTATAGTCTCACGCAAAATAAACTTGGCAGATTTGTTTGGGCACTGTATGCAAGAAAACAGTCGCAAGTTCACATTTTTTAAAGTTGTTTCTCTGTAGAGAAACAACTTCATGGGATGGGGCAGATTTCGCTGCGCGCAGCAGCAAGTTTCAGTAGTACAAAACAAGGCTGTGACGTTTCTCCAGACGGTACATACTTTCGCGCACACTGTGACGTAACGAAATCTGCGTCATAGACACTTGACGTGCACACTATGCTACTGCGTTCTTTTTGGCGGGAGTTGTGTGTGTGTGTGTGTGTGTGTGTGTGTGTGTGTGTGTGTGTGTGTGTGTGTGAACGGATGTAATGATGGCTATCTCCTAAACCACCTAGTTGGAGGCCTTTTTACTTTGAGATAAAATGGGAATTCACCTTCTCCAGACCTACCTTTCACGATTTTTATCCTGCCGCATTTTCAGAAGAGTTATCGCCTATGTAAAAAAAAAATAAAAAAAAATCGGTCATGTTACGATTTTTTTTTCGAAAAAGTTGTTCAAATTCCTTCATTTTCTCGACTTTAGAAGTTCACCGAATTACACTGACTGTATTCGTGCAACAGATCTGTAGCTCTGGCTGGTTTTGTGTAAAAAAAAAAAAAAAAAATCCGAGGTAGGGGTGGTTTGCACATAAGATCAAATATCTATGAAAAGGCTACTGCAAATTGCTTATCATCCCGGCGGTTTTGTCTAGTGTGACAACTGCACATATTACAGGAACTACTGCGCTGTTATAGCTTTAGCATTAAGAATAACTGAAATTTTAGATAAACATAGCTTTTTCAAGTTTCTGCAAGAAGCACCGGTCCAAAGAGTTCTAAATTTGCGATTTCATAAGTACAATTCCAGGTATTCTAGTCCACGTTTCACCAGCCTAGATCACTAGATCTTTCAGATTTTATGTAAAAATTAATTCAGTCAGGGAAGTCACAAAAGCAACAGGGAAATCACAAGACATGCACAAGCATCATCTTTCATACCACCAGTGTGAGGCTGACGTCAAACGCTTAGTTCACAGACAAAATCAGCAAGTATCGTCACTGCCTCCGACATTTCACCAGCCCTCTAGTAATCTTCCAGATTTCATGTGAAGAATAATTCAATCGGGGAAATCACAAAGCCAACAGGGAAATCAGAAGACATAAAGCATCCTCAGACGATCTCAGTGCTAGAGGCTGACGTCAAATGTTTAGTTCACGGAATTGACGTCCTCTCTCTCTCTCTCTCTCTGTATGACGACCTGCTGAGGCTGACGTCAAATGTTTAGTTCACGGAACTGACGTCTCTCTCTCTCTTACTCATCGTCATTTTTGCCCACTTCTATAGCGCGAATAATTCATGCGTGATGTGTGTGTGTGTGTGTGTGTGTGTGTGTGTGTGTGTGTGTGTGTGTGTGTGTGTGTGTGTATGCTGTCCTTACTTTTTTTATGTTGTTTCCATAGTAATGGAAACAACATCATAGGACGGGCTAAATTTTCCACGTTCATGGGCAAGCATCTGTGGTACAAACGCACGTCACTGCCGATCTCCCGCAGAGACGATTTTGCAAGTGTAACTCTGACCATGACGTAAGAAAACATGCGTCATCGACGCTGGCATGTATGGTCCGCCGAACGCACTTCTCCTCCTCAGTGAGTGCCGTCTGTGCGGATGTGTGTGCGTGCGTGCGTGCGTGCGTGCGGCTGTGTGTGTGTGAATTGTGTCCAGGCCCGTTTCTTCGAAAATACTTAACCGAATGGCTTCAAATTTGGGGTATCCAAATATATCAAAATGTTACATTAGACGATTCAAGCGTGTGATGATTGCTTAAGTGATTTGGGAGTTATCGCCCTTTTGATACAAGTTGGTTGTCTTTCGTGTACAGGCGTAATATTTACTTAAATCACTCAATTTTTTGGCAGTAGATAGCTTGAGAAGTCTTAAGAGTAATAATCCGAAAGCTTTCTGGAATACCTTGAATGGAAACAAATCCGCCCCACAGAGTAGTTCCTTGCCTAGTGCTGAACTATTTGTTGAACATTTTAAAGACCTTAATGTAGGTATCGACGATGGTAGTGTTGTCGACAACAGCGAATCTAGCAATGAAGTTTTGAATAGACCTTTCACTGAGGAGGAAATCATTAAAGGTCTGAACCGGCTGAAGAATAACAAGTCGTGTGGCCCCGATCAGATACTTAATGAATTTTTAAAGGCTGCGGGTGGTAAGATGACTAAAGTTTTTGTAAGATTATTTAATGTTATACTCAAAACTGGTGAAGTCCCAACCCAGTGGGGTGTGGGCTATATAAGACCTGTATATAAACAAAAGGGTCGCATGGATGACCCCAGCAATTATCGTGGTATTTCTATTTTAAGTTGCTTTAGTAAACTGTTTACTAGTGTTATAAATGCAAGATTGACTGATTACCTCGAAGATAATCATAAGCTCGGTGAGGAGCAAACAGGGTTTCGTGCAGGCTATTCAACTGTTGACCATATTTTTACGCTACATTGTATTATTGATTTTTTCCTGTGTAATAAGAAACGCCTCTTTTGTGCCTTCATCGATTACGAAAAAGCTTACGATAAAATCAAACGATCACTGATGTGGGAGAAATTATTAAGCAGTAATGTGAATGGTCAGTTATTGTGTGTTATAAGAAATTTGTACGCGAAAGCAAAGTCCTGTATAAAGGTTGGAGGAAATAATTGTCCTGATTAATGTTCTGACTTTTTCTCTAGTGACTTTGGTTTGAGGCAAGGAGAAAATTTATCTCCCTTGATGTTCACTATATTTTTGAATGACTTGAAGCCATATTTGTCGCAGTATGTGGATGGTTTACATAGTATGTCAGCGCAGGCCTCCGTTGTTAGTATGGATCCGCAAGATATTGATATTATCTTTAAAATGTTTGTGCTCCTGTATGCCGATGACACTGTTATTTGTTCTGAGACAGCTGAGAACCTACAATTAGCCCTTGATAAGATGTGTGAATATTGTAACACTTGGTCCCTGACTATTAATGCTAAGAAAACCAAAATCATTGTATTTTCTAGGGGAAAGATACGCAACAAACCGAAGTTCTACTATGGTGGGAATGAAATTGAAGTGGTATTTGACTTTAAATACCTTGGGTTAAAGTTTAACTATAATAATAAATTTACAGTGGCTCAGAAAGACCTGTATGGAAGAGCCTCTAGAGCGATGTTTTTACTTTTACGTCGATGTAGAAAATTGTCTTTGCCACTAGACCTTCAGATTGATCTGTTTGATAAAACTGTGTTACCTGTACTCAGTTACGGCTGTGAAATCTGGTTTTCTGGTTATTGTGACCTTGCACTGAAACTTCAGCTAAGGTTTTATAAGTTACTTTTTAAACTTAAGAAATCGACACCTACATGCATGCTCCTGGGAGAAATTGGAAAATACCCAGTCGATATACATATGAAAACCAGAATGTTGTGCTACTGGTATAAATTAGTCGATCGTACTAATGGAAATAAGTTTTCCAGCGTAATGTACCGATTTGTTATGAAAATGCATGAACAGAATAAAGTCCGTTCTGCTTACGTCGATTGTGTGAAATCGACCCTGACCGAGTTAGGGCTATACGGAATTTGGTTAAACCAGTTTAATATCACATGTTCATTGGCGTGGTTTAAAGAAAAAGTGAAAAGATGCCTGATGGACCAGTATATCCAAAAATGGTTTTCGGAAATCAATGAAAAAGATATATACACTAATTACAGAATGTTTAAAGACAAATTCTCCGGTGAAAGTTACCTAACGGCTCTGCCAGTAAAAAGCACCATATCCTTTATCCGGTTTCGAACATTAAACAATAACCTGCCTGTACAGATGGAAAGATTTTGCAATATCCCAAGATGTGAACGGCTATGTCCCAAATGTAGTAGGAACGACATCGGCGATGAGTACCATGTTTTGTTTATCTGCCCGCACTTTGAACAGCAGCGGAGTCAGCTGATAAAGAGCTTCTACTGGAAAACACCGAGTGCAATCAAGTATAACATGTTACTCAGCACGAGTCACAAACACCTTAAATAACTTGGTTAAATTCATAGACATTGTAAGCGCAGATTTTAAGACTTAAAGCTATACATCTGCCTTTGCTTTCGTGAAATTGATCACAATGAGTCTGGTAGGTGAAAAGTATTATTTGGTTACAGCTAGCCCCTACCACAATGCATGTATATATGCGTGTATGTGTCTATGTATGTTTGTGTGTAGGCCTATGCATTTTTGTAAGTTTGTATTCAGTAGGCATGAACTTGTACCCACGTAGTCATGAGTGTATGAACATGTAAGTGTATTTGGATCTGTGTGTATGTATAAAAGGTTATTTTTTCTATATACATTTAATATGTCACAGTACGTATGTGTGTACATGTGTGTATGGGTATGGCATGTAGATATGTACAAGTATGCATTTTATATGTATGTGTATGTACTATTTTATAGTGCGTAGGTGTGTATGTATGTCTGTACAAGTACGCATTATGTAGGTATGTGTATGTATAAACGTATGAACGTACGAACGTAACTACGTATGTATGCATGTATGTATGTATATATGTATGTATGTATGTATGTATGTATGTATGTATGTATGGAAGATGCACTGCACATGTTGTACCGTTTGTATTTCTTTGTCTATTCTATGCCCCTAGAGGGTAGAATAAAACTATTTTGACTTGACTTTGAATACGGACTCTGAACAGAGTCACTACTAGAAAATGGTCGCTGTTATAGTTTTCATGTAAACCGAGCCTGAGTTGACACTGCATGTGAACCCAGTTCAGATGCCTATTTCTCCGAAAATACTGAACCGATCGATTTCAAATTTGAGGTTTCTAAATGAATCAAGATTTTTTTAATAGAAGGCCCGATCCAGGTACGATTGCACACATGATTTGCGAGTTATCGCCCTTTTCAGACAAAGTGGCTTTCTGGCGTTTAAAGGCGTAATATTGACCTAAACCACTCCATTTTTTGGACATACATAACATGAATACGGACTCTCAACTAAGTGAATTTTGGAGGTTGTCGCTTTTATACTTTTGGCGTAAGCCGTACCTGATGAAAGTGCTGGTGAACACACTTTAGATCTCAAAATCGCTCCTACTATACATAGATAATGAGCCTGGGGTGCCATAAAAAATATGCAAAAAAATTAGAAAAATTCACTGCAGCCGTTATCGTCAGTTGACTCGAAAATTTGTACTCACAGCACATTTCCTCTACAAGCCACACGCCTCAGAAACATCGAAAAAGAGACGCACGCGCACTGACGTAAAGTAAGTGCGTCATGTTTGATTGACGTGATGCTGTTTTTTCTTGGGGGTGTCTCGCCACTTTCTTTCCGAATTCCTCTGTTTGGAGACGTGGTGTATTTTACTTCTACTATGTCGCCATCTTCGTGCAATCGCAGAGAAGACACGGGATATAACAGAATACAACTCCAATACTTTATGAACAGAATATGCACGGAGAACAAATTCATGAAAGAAGAAGAACCCAGAACGCTGTGCAGGGCTGCTTACGTACTGAACAGGTCAGATCCATCGCAGAAAAGGCACGCGCGCACTGACGCAAAAGGCAGTATCAGCGTCATTTTTCCGACGTCATGTTTGATTGACGTGATACTGGCATTTCTTGGGGATGTGTCGCCACTTTTTGGACGTTCTCTATGTGTAGACGGGGAAAGCGGGAGTTTCATTGATGTAGTGTGCTTTGTTTTTCCCACTGACTCTCACTCAATAGCATAGTAGAGTGAGAGAACACCACATAGGTCTCAATGGAGCACAAACGCGGCTCGCGCGAGTCTGTGTGTGTGTGTGCGTGTGCGCGTGCGTGCGTGCGTGTGAGTGTGTGCGCGCGCGCGTGTGTATGTCTGACATAACACATAGTTAGAAAACGTTCGCCGCGCAGACTTGTCTGTTAAACATATTGGGTTGGTATTAATTCGATCTTTACACTGCGCACGCAGCAGCAACACTTCAATTTTCATGGGCCTGCTTTCATTGCAAGAACTGTATCAAAGTTATTACGCCAAATGTATTATGCGTCATCCCAGTGAGGAAAAACGTCATAGATTTCAAAGAATACAACTTGACGTCTCTCTTCCAAAAACAAGATTGGTGTGACAGCCCGGTCAGTTGTTTCAATTCAGAGAGAGAGAGAGAGAGAGAGAGAGAGAGTGTGTGTGTGTGTGTGTGTGTGTGTGTGTGTGTGTGTGTGTGTGTGTGTGTGGATACATGGCATTACAAAAGAACGACCGTGACGATAGCAGGTGATCAAATGGAAACAACATATTGGGCTGGTGGCCATCTTGTTTAAGTTGTTTCTCTATAGAGAAACAACTTTATACGATGGGGCAGATTTTGCTACGCGCAGCAGCAAGTTTCAGTGATACAAAACAAGACTGTGACGTTTCTCCAGACAATGCATACTTTCACGCACACAGTGACGTAACGAAATCTGCGTCATAGACACCTGACGTGCACCCTATGCTGCTGCGTTCTTTTTGGCGGGAGTTGTGAGACGTCTGTGTGTGTGTGTGTGTGTGTGTGTGTGTGTGTGTGTGTGTGTGTGTGTGTGTGGACGGATGTAATGATGGCTATCTCCTTAACCACCTCGCTGGAGGCCTTTTTACTTTGAGATAAAATGGTAATTCACCTTTTCCAGACCTACCTTTCACGATTTTTAGCCTGCCGCATTTTCAGAAGAGTTATCACCGATTTTAAAAAATCGGTCATGTTACGAATTTTTATCGAAAAGGTTGTTCAAATTAGTTCATTTTCTAGACTTTGGAAGTTCACCCAATCACACTGCCTGTATTCGTGGTACAGCTCTGTAGCTCTGACTGATTTTGTGTAAAAAAAATATTTCCGAGGTAATGGTGGTTTGCACATAAGATCAAATATCTATGAAAAGACTACTGCAAATTACTTATCATCCCGGCGTTTTTGTCCAGTGTGACAACTGCACATATGACAGGAACTACTGCACTATTATAGCTTCAGCATCAAGAATAACTGAACTTTTAGATAAACATAAACATGTTTGTGTGTGTGTGTGGATACATGGCATTACAAAAGAACGACCGTGACGATAGCAGGTGATCAAATGGAAACAACATATTGGGCTGGTGGCCATCTTGTTTAATTTTACAGTAGTATTAGCTCATGTAGTGTAGCAACGGCAAGTTTTAAAATTGGTATGAATATGCCTGTAACTTCTACCGTTGTAAAATAAAGACTCTTGTTCTCTCTCTCTCTCTCTCTCTCTCTCTCTCTCTCTCTCTCTGGGGAGCCAGGGTGGCCGAATGGTAGAGCGTTGGACTTACAATACTCGGGTCGAGAGTTCGAATCCCGGCTGGGGCCAGATATCTGTGCTGGCCTTTTTCTCGTTGCCCCGTCTTTGATATCACCCTAATATGGTGGAAAAGGACATTAAACTCCTAAACACTCACCCACCCACCCACCCACCCTCTCTCTCTCTCTCTCTCTCTCTCTCTCTCTCTCTCTCTCTCTCTCTCTCTCTCTTAATGATTTACCCCTTCACTTAACGTCTAAGAAAGCCCAGTGCGACTTGTTTGCGGATGATACGTCGATCCACACTGCAGGCAATTCTGTTACTGACGCAGCTGGCACTCTCCAACGAAGCCTTCACGACGTGTCTGCGTGGTGTAAAAATGATGCTATGGTCATCCATCCCACAAAGACTAAATCTATGGTACATGTAATTACTACCAGACAGAAACACCAGCTACCCCCCCCCCCCCCCCCCCCCCGTCACTAGACTTTTTGCTTGACGGTAATCCCATTGAGCAAGTGTCTGAGCATCGGCTACTAGGGATTGCAATTGGCGACTAGTTCAAGTGGCAAGCTCACACCAAAGATCTTCGACAATATTTGCAAGATTATCTCAAAGAATCTATTCATGTTATCAAAATTACGCCAGTTCACAGACACGGACGCTAGAAAACTGTTTTACGGTGCTCATAATACGGTCTCATGTTAATTACGCATCAACGGTGTGGGACAGTTGTAGCGAGGTTCATTTCAAAAGACTGAACTCTTTACTCAGAAGAGCGGCAAAGAAAATGATACCTGATCCAACAGTTACAACTGACCAGAAATTTTTAAAAAGCAGGTATTCTTTGTTTAAATGATCAGTTACGCTTCAACAAAGCAACATTTATGTTTAAATTATGGAATCACAAAGCGCCTGAGTATATGTCTCACTTTTTCTGTCGCTCGGAATCTAGCTTTGGAAACAGAAACAAACTGTATCTTATCCCCAAAGCGAGAGTCGACATTTATAAGACTAGCTTATCATTTGCAGGTTCATTCCTTTAGAATTCACTCCCAAGTAAATTGAAAACCGCTTCTTCAATGACGTCCTTTAAAGCCAGTCTTTACAAACATCTCGCGAACATCAATGTCTCCTGATAACACATATCTTTCCCACTAGGAAGACATTTTCTATCACCATAACCGCATACTTGTTTTCTCATATTTATAGTTCTCCCCACTGTATATTCATCAGGATGTCGATTAATTTGTTTTAATGCTGTGTGTGTGTGTGTGTGTGTGTGTGTGTGTGTGTGTGTGTGTGTGTGTGTGTGTGTGTGTGTGTGAGTATTTGGGCAGCTTTGATCTTTGTTTTGTTTTGTTTTTTCGCCTTCTTTTTCTCTTCCGTAGTCGTAGCTTTAGTTGTAGTACTTCAGTAGTTTATAGCAACGGGAGATACGTAAAATGACTATGTGGACAACAATGTCAATATCTTTACCGTTGAGAAATAAAGCTTCATTGATTCATTGATTCCCCCCACCCGGCCCCACCCCAGTCACGTGGCAAATCGGTCGAGGTCGTAGAGGATCTAGTGTCATTGGCAGAACTTGGAGAGTGGAAAACCGGCAACAATAACAACAAAACAGACAAAATAAAATGAAGTTTGGAGAAACAACTTTGTAGGACGGCGCTGAAGGAGGGAATGGCAAAGTGAATCTTCCCTATTTTACACAGCCACGTGACGCACGACCCAGAAGATCAATATTATGACATTCACGGTTTGCGGCTGAATCTAAAGGGATTAGGAATAATTTTTTTTAATGATATGAAGTCATAGAAAATGCTTTCGTTTCTGGCAGTGTGGCTCGGTTAGATTAGCGTCATTATGACCTAGAAACGGTGAGCTGCCAGATTTCGGTTGAACGCGACAAAGGCTTGCATATTGGTAGAAATGAAAACAATTCAAAACTGTTTATGTTGCTTTAGACAATTCCAGTACCTTGATGGCCATATTAAGAGTAATCACCAGCCACCTTCAATTCGTGAATGTCGTAAAACAACTGTCTGGGAGTCGGGTATCAGAAGACTTGAAAATTCAGACGAGGTGTCGAATTACAACGGAAAATGTATCTGGAACTGTCATGAAGGCCTTTTTAGGGTTGAATTCAGTATTTTTTTGTCACGGTTCACTAGTCACCACATGGGTGCAGGCTCCACGGTGGTGGATGGATGGAAACAAAAATGGAGTTGGGTCAGGTACAGTTGTTCTGACAACTCAGGAATACTACGGGTGGGGTGGGGTGGGTGGGGGTGGGTGTTTGGGGGTTTAACGTCCTTTTCCACCACATAGGGTGATATCAAAGACGGGGCAACGATGAAGAAGCCAGCACAAATATTTGGCCCCAGCGGGGATCGAACTCACGACCCGAGCATTAGAAGTCCAACGCTCTACCATTCGACCACCCCGGCTCCCCAGGAATACTACACCTTCGATGTCAACGAGAGACACATTTATGAAGTAGCATGAAACAGATTGTTAATTTTAAAAAAAAAAATTAAAAAAGGTGTGGATTTTATGACGATTTCCCAGTTGCTTGCCTCAAAGCGCCACGCGCTAAACACAACACGCACGCGCCACTTGAATCACACGCATTCTGTCACTCGCCGGACATAAACACATTGCAGTCATGGTGTGCGAGTGGTCAGCTAAGCTATCATTTTAGGTTTCGGAATTTAGGTTTGCATGTACTTTCAATATTAGTAGAACATTTGAACATTTCCAAAGTAGAGAGGGAGAAAGTCGGAATACCCGAAGAGAATCCCCAACGGTCGGGCCGAATGAACGGTGCCACATACTTCAGCTGAAATATTCTTTGACCAAGTCGGACTCGAACCCTCAACCTCTCGCACTGATGACAGGAGACGTTACCTGTACACTACCGACCGCACACGGCCACTTTAAACTTTTGATAACACGGCCACGTTAAACGTTTGATGACACGGCCACGTTAAACTTTTGATAACACGGCCACGGTTTGACGTTTGATAACATGAACAAAGAAATCCCGTCTTCCAGGACTAGCATCTAATATCAATGAGACATTACACCATTATCATCCATCGCCAGCTTTTTCTCTTTGATCTCTCACGTTGTATAGGTACGGGAATCTCACTAGTGAAAATAACTCATGTGACACATCACATGACAACCTGAACCATGATGACGAATTTGAAGCAGTCTTTTCATAGATAGTCGGCCTTACATACAAACCACCCCTACATCGGAAATGTTTTCTTTACACAAAATCTGTCAGAGCCACAGAGCTGTGCTACAAACCTATTCAGTGTAAACGGATGAACTTCCAAAGTCTATAAAATGAAGGCCTTTGAACAACTTTTTCCACAAAAAGAACGTAACATGACCGATTTTTCTTAAATGGGCGATAGTTCTAAAAATGCGGCAAGAGAAAATCGTGAAAAGTCGGCCTGGAGAACGTGACTGCACACTTCATCTCACGAAGCCCTTCAGCGAGGTGGTTTAGGAGATAGCCATGATTACACCACACACACACACACACACACACACACACACACACACACACACACACGTACGTCACACGACTCCCGCCAGAAAGAACGCAGCAGCATAGTGTGCACGTAAGGAGTCTATGACGCAGATTTCGTTAAAGAGAAACAACTTTAAACAAGATGGCCACCAGCCCAATATCTTGTTTCCATTCAGTGACCTGCTGTCGTCACAGTGCCTTGTATGCTGCCCGCGCGCACACGTATGCAAGCTCTCTGACATCAAGCATGCTGACATAAAGAAAGTACTGGAAACCCTTTCCGTGCCTCACTGAGCTCGCAAAACCCGAAACACATGAGGTCGTGTTAACTCGCCTGGCTGGTTGACCTCACTTCGTTTGGACGTATGCGAGGTTCTACAAGGGTGAATGAATTCTTGTAACAAAGTCGTTCCCCTTTGACAGAGGTACTTCCCGCAGGCCTGACTGACAGACGATTGCTTGCTGGTATCGGAGAAGAGAAACATCTACTCTCTCTCACACCAAGACTGTGGCGTTTCAATTCAATTCAATTCAATTCAATATAACTTTATTGTCTGTCGATGGCAGAAAATTTTCTTCTGGCTCACACACACACACACACACACACACATACACACACACACACACACACACACACACACACACACACACATTAATTTATCTAGACATACAAATCCATACATATTAAACACAGATCCTAAAGTAATGTGTGATGTCCAAGTCTAATACTATGCAACTAAACTAAGAAATCTAACTAAAAGATGGCAAGGGCATAGCGGACATGACACAGCTGAGGAGTAAGCACAGTTTTGAAAATCTCAACAAATAAAATCTATACATACTGGGGACGGGCAGTAAACACAGTCATGAGTTTAAAATAGATACTGCTGAGGGAATGAAAGATTTCTTAAACAAATTTTTCCTCGCTCGCGGTACTCTGTAGCGGCGCCCAGACGGGAGTTCTTGGAACTGATCATGGAGGGGGTGGGTGGGGTCGTTGACAATTGTAGTGGCCTTCCTCCTGACAGCCGTTATATAAAGATCATCTAGAGAGTACTGACCCAGGCCAACTATCTTTCCTGCCACTCTGACTATACGAGACAGCCTTGCTTTGTTCTTCATGCTGAGATTGCCGTACCAGACTACGATGTTAAATGCCAGTACACTTTCAATTAAACTTCTATATACAGTTTCTAAAATTTCAGGACAAACATTAAAAGCTCTCAGTTTTCTAAGGAGGTACAGACGCTGGTTGGCCTTCTTCACCAGACAATACGTACTTTCATGCACACACTCACGTAATGTCTGTCTCGTAATCTTTGTCATAGACACCTAACGTGACACCTACTACGCTGCTGCGTTCTTTTTGGCGTGAGTTGTGCGACGTATGTATGTATGTGTGTGTGTATGTGTGGACGGATGTACCTACTAAACCACCTCGTTCGAGGGCTTTTTACTTTGAGATGAAATGGGCAGTCATATTCTCGAGACATACCTTTCACGATTTTTCTCTTGCCGAATTTTTAGAAGAGTTATCGTTCATTTAAAGAAATTAGTCATGTTACGTTTTCGGACGAGAAAGGTTGTTCAAATACCTTCATTTTCTAGAATTTGGAAGTTCGTTCAGTTGTACTGAATGGGTTTGTAGCACAGCTCTGTAGCTCTGACAGATCTTGTGTTTAAAAAGAAATGTACGAGGTAAGGGTGGTTTGCACATAAGGCCAAATATCTATGAAACGACTCCTTCAAATTACTCATCATTTTTATCACGTGTGACAACTGCACATATGACAAATAACACATTTTCGCTTAACATTTTTTTTTCAAGTTTCTGCGAGAAGCACCGGACCAAAGAGTTCCAATGTTATGATTTCGTAAGCACAATCCAAGGTATTCAAGTCCACGTTTTACCAACCCTCTAAACCTTTCAGATTTTATGTAAAAATTCAGTCAGTCAGGGAAGTCGCAACAGCAACAGGGAAATCACAAGACTGAACAGACATCCTCTGTCAGAAGACCTGCATGAGGCTGACGTCAAATGTTTAGTTCACGGATAAAATCGGTAAATATCGTCACTGCCTCCGGCATTTAACCAGCCCCCCAGATCTTCAACCCTGAATAACTTCCTCTCGCGCTATCGCGGATCCAGGCGCCCATGTGGCACCATTGAGTCAACAGGATGCCTCGTTCGTAACACAAAGGTCTTTAGAAAAACGTCATCACAAATCTTATGTAAGCCATGTTACGTCATCCACGCAAAGTCAAACAAAACCATTTTGGAGCAGCATTCAGTCACTCTGAACAAGGTGCAATGTTTCTCCAAAACTATCTGCATACTCTGACTACCATTCACATTTTCATTATTAGCATCCGTTAACAAATGAACGCGGTGATACTATTTCCGAAAATTATCAACCAAATTTTCCCACCACTCCCATTTTTCAACAGCTTCGTTTCCCCCTGTCTTGACCTAACGAACATCATAACAGTTTTCACTACAGTTTACACAAGTCTGTGTTTAGCACTGGATAGGTGACAGATCTGTACATACTTTCAATGTTTTCTGGAACATCACAACCAAAGCAGTAACGCTGTACTGTAACTGCCTACGATCAAAGTCAGTATGTGACTTTTTATTTTATGTTAGCAAATTTCCAGCCTTGTTAAATGATTTGTTTCATTCAGCTTTGACCTAGCTCATTTCAACTGTTACTCATCTCCGTAGGAGACGTCAGAGAAAAAGAGAGAGAGATGACATTGGATCAAGAGATGTCGCCGGCATTGTGCGACATCTTCAGCGTCAAGCTGCTACCACCAGCATCCAACCAACATTGCCGGAAGGAAATTTCCAGTAAAATCGGTCAAAGACATCAAGAACCACCAAAGACTTCTTAAAGACGGACACAAAGCAGAGAGCATTGTAATTACTTTGATGTGTGTGTGTTTTTGCTGTTGCAAAGGTGCTCAGCTAATTATACAAGATAATTCTGCATGTGTGTCCCAAACTGGGGGTTCCCTTTGTGTATACCTGTGTACATGAGGGCGAGACGCATGTACTCACATGCAGAAGTCAAAATACTATTCTAGAGACCCATAACCTGTCAAGACAATTATGACGTTTGCTGTCTTTGTCAGCTTGTATATTGTCATTTATGTTCATCATACACCATTTTCAGACAAACTTTCTGGGTGCCACGGGCGGCGATTCAGTTGCGGACATGACGAGGAGAGTATTGAGAAAGGTGGTGTCTACCGAAGTTGCTCTTTCGTACAACGATCACGGGCAGTGTGGAAAACGATTCTTTTGATCTCTGAAGCTAAATATTCGGTAGGCCGATACTCTTGCAAACGTAATCTAAATTGACAGCTAGAACATCGTGTGCAAAATGGCACGGAGAGTTGCTGAAGACAGCTGTTGTCTTTGGTATTGTTGTTGGGGGCTGACCAGTCGTGCTTTACCAGCATTCAACCCAGAGGACAGCTTCTGCATTTTTATCATGAAAATATGTCTGACGCAGTTAAATAAGGCTACCCCGGCTGGTTAGTCCACTGCCCAAACAACAACAACAATGACTAGAACCTGCTCAGATTTAAGTTGCGATCTTATATCTAATAATGGGATTTTTTGAAGATACCACCAAAAGATATTTGGGCAGGAAACTCGCCGATTTATTGGTGGTGCTCTGCTAGACACAAAGATGGCAGCCGCAAAAATGTGTTGGTGAAAAGGCCTCGCCTGCAGTTTCTCGTGGGCACTGCAGATCCCAACGAACTCACTGAAATTCTTGGACATGGTCATTGTATCTGAGTTTCTTGCTTCCCCCAGATAATTAGCAGTTATTCACAATAAAGCTGTGGGATACCGATGAGTATTTTGATCCAAGACGCAAATCAACCCTGAGCTTTAGCGAAGGGTTGATTGCGTCTTTGATCAAAATACGAGTCGGCATCCCACAGCTTGATGGGGTGTAAATGCTTTATCATCCTTTTTGGGCCAGTTTATGGTATATTTTGAAAGTTTATCCTAGTAAAAACTGACAGTCGACAGCGGCTGCACATAGCAGACGAACGAGTTTTTACGTCGGCAGAGCACGACGCCGACAGAATAAAGTGCGCCTTTTTTCTGCTGACAAGACGGTGTCAATTCAATCATGAACTCAAATCCAAACAAAAACACGAGTTTTAACTTCTACTAAAAACACAAACATGCTGACGCTTTCAGGGAAATGTAAATTTGCGTGATGAATGCGAAACCGATCAAGATGCACAGCTCTGTCTGTTCAGCACGCTTTGCACGATTGGGGCCCGTTCAGGTGGGGTCTTCCTGTCGCGATTCTTTACGAAATATGAAGCTTTAAGAGTGTTTATTCTTAATATTTGTAGTACATGTACACCGATATACATTTTATAACTGCATGCATGACTCAGACCGATTCAAGAAGCTTCTGTTCAATCGGAGATGTATCTAGACCACGAATCCGCTGCCATTACACGCCCAAATCAGTAAACAGCATACACGTCGGTGAGACGCCAGCTGAACTTTTTGAGAACGACTTTTGATAAGTGTTGGTTAACACTGTCCGAAATTTGAGTAAGGATTGCTTGCAAGGTACTGGCTACTGTTGTTTTGTACTGGAGCTACGAGTTTTTGAAGTTGGAAACACCGATATGCCGAGTCAAAATGTCTCGTCGTCGATGGTGTTGACATTGGGAGCGAATTCTCCCCGAAGAGTAGTAATACATGTACTTGCTCATCGATGACGATGCTTTTTTTTTTTTTTTTGGCCAAAAAGGCTTTATCTGTGGGGTTTTTTTCTGTCTGAAAGAAGGAACCTTTTTGCAGGGAACCATGCCTGATTGTCATGTGATGCCGTGCTCCGACCGTGTCACATGATTTCTCAAGTACTAGTACAATACGGACACTTATTACACAGCAGAGATCAAAGAAAAAGAGGCCGCTATGGATGATAATAAATGAAGTGTTGAATTTTATGACATCATGTCTTTATAGATGATTGTCTACATTGTGTTCTGATCGGATGATGTGAAGGAATCCTGGTACACTGCAGGACACAATGTAGAACGTGTAGAACTCCAAGCTATAAGTTCAACAATGGGAGTCAAGATTTTAACGAGAAATGTGTAGAATTCCCATCAAAAACTTGACTAGTACAATTTGAACCTCTAGTTTCGAGTTCTGCATGGTGGGCAAGGTGGCCTGCAAGTACCGCGAGTAGACCGGTAGTATCCCAGACAGTGTCTGTTATTTGATAAGAAAACACACACTCAACTCTAATAATATGTTTTCTGAATACACTTCTCCTTGTAACAAACATGAGTATTCTAAACGCACAACACTCCCACAGTAAAATCAACGCAGAAGTAAATGTGACGCTACGCCACGAAATGAGTCGGAAGTTACATGCAGCTGAATAGTGCAACACCCGATTTTCCGACCGAGGTGGCTATTTTGTTTCATGGGGTACGTCATTTCAACAGATCATAACTTCAAAAATAATTATCCGATTTTAATCTGGTTTTCACCATTGGATTCAGCATTAAAAAACCAGTAAGATCATATCAAAACCTCAAAAACTTCAAAAAGTGACTTCAGACTCAAATCGTGGGGGGGCGTCACAAATTATTCATGATTTGTTTTAGTGAGACCACTGGTGCACAGCCCTCAGCGGCCTAGACGTAGTTGTTAGGAATACAGTGAACAGATTTCGATACCTGGTTGCGCACGAGCCCTTTGGCAGATTACCGTTTTGTTTGCTGGAAGTCGTGTGCATTGTTTCTGGTCGGCAGAAACCGGCTTCTCCCCATCTGTACCATTTCCACTGGCTGAACGGACCGACCAATCACAGACGTGGACTCTTTAACTTCACGCTGTTTCTCACCAGGTGATACTGTCCGCTGCTATGACTGGTTGAGTCAAACCATCACTGACATGCCATCACATGTTGTGCCAAGCCGGCGTACGAATGCTGCGTGCGCGATAACATAACGATCTGGGCTGTGCCATTTTCACTGGATGAAGCGACCTACATATCATAAAGTATAACTTACCTTCTTTTGTTCGCTTCAGCAACCAAGTGATGAATGTTTTGTATTCTGTGATTGGTCACTTCGTCGTGGCGCTGCCCGGCTGTCTTTTACAGAGGGCGCATGCGCAAACTTTGGGGGGAAATTATTGTGGAAAGATGCCAGCCAATGAAATGTCAGGCATGTAAATTAACATTCAGCCAATCCTGCATATAAGCCGGGGGATTTTAGAGTGGAATCAAGCTCCTCCTGACACCAACAGGAGGTTCTCAACATTCTCCAGCCACAGCTCAGGTAAGCATGCCTTTACTTTTTACTACATGAGAACAGTCGCTGCTTGATATGTGATAGTAACACTGGCTATGCATATTTTCAAGCATAGTTTGTACGTTATTTTGGTTGGCCTTTTTTCTTCCGTCCATTGGTGTTCATGAGGACCACTACATTAAATCTAAGACTGTCGTTTGTGATCTGAGCGGAAGAATGTTTTCCCCAACTGAGTCCCCCTTCCCCCCCACCCCCCTTTCCCTCTCAGGGCTCATCGCTGTGTTGACAGATAATTGGACGAGGCAGATGCTTTGGCGAAAACTGTTCGACAAAGTGTTGGGTCAACCATTCTATCTAAAGCACAGTTATAGTAATATCTCTATAAACATCTTAGTATTTTTCTTTATAGGAACAACCACGGATATAAATATATATTGCAAAACTTTCGTTAAGGGTAAAAAAAATTGTCTGATTCATTGTACAAAAATGGGGCATGTTGGTAAATTTTGAAATATACATTTTGTTGTGGCATCTGCTTGCTTCACCATCTGGGCACTTACACTGCAAAAAAAGAAAAGAAAAGAAAAAAGAAGTCACCACAACCCTCCCTCACCCCCTCCCCGAACTGAACGGCGTGTAAAGACAATCTTTTGGATGCGAAATCCGTCTGTTTGCTTTTGATTTTGCTTTGTACAACTGGGCCGAATTAATGTACGGGGATTAACAGGGCGCCGTTTTAAAGTTAGTTTTATTTCCAGTACTCTACGACGTCATATCGGTTTCAAAAAGAGCTGCAAATACTATTTCTAATATGCGATTGGTGCTTCTTCGGGCGTGGTGACAATGACGTAACGATAGTGTTTCCAAACAATCTACACGGAAAAGATCCACACGATCTGGAAATTACCTGAATTTTCATTCAGTATGGCGGATCACGTGAGCTCAAAATTCTCCAGATAAACAGAGAAAGCTCTGTTTAGAAAACATTATAAAGCTCTGAATAAGAAGCCATACCGTGTTCCAAGAACATTTAGATGCACACTTAAAGGGCATTTGTGAGAGTTCATTTGCCACCTTGGAACCCGGATGTGAAATAAACTGCCTACGCAGAAACAAAGCTATGACTGATTTTGTAAGCAGTGCCCAAAACGTAAAGCAGAAAGATGGCCCGACAAAACGTGTCTCTCAGAATTTCTACACCCTGTTTTTGTTCAGTGCTTCAGACAATTTTATCCCTCAGCAAAAGATTTAGCCGAGCGGTGGATCGTTGGACTTTCAATGCTCAGGCCGTGAGTTCGAATCCAGGCTGGGGCCAAACATTTGTTTTGGTATGTTTCTCGTTCAGTGGGTGGGTGGGTGGGTGTTTGGGAGTTTAACGTCCTTTTCCACCATATACGTGTAATAGCAAAGACGGGGCAACGATGAAAAGCAGTTGTCTACAAAGACATTTTAAAGTAGGGTTGTTGTCGCTGATTTACTGTGTCACATGAAAACAATTGGGGGTGAACGGTGGTCTACTAGGTAGCGCGTCGGACCAGTATCACGGCAGTGAAGCGTGGGTTCGAGCCCAAGTAGAGCTTGTGACATCGGTTCTTAAATTCTGCTCGATCAGATCACTCGATTGTCAAGTCTACAGCTCCATGCATCGGTGGTTTTTTTTTGTTTTTTTTAAATGCTTGTTTGTTTTATTTATATATATATATATATATATTTATTTATTTATTTGTTGGTAACAGGTTTTTCTGTGAGAACAAATGGGCACGCAGTAAGTATTTCACAGTGATTTGGGATGGTCCCGACAGGTTTCGATGTATGGTAAAACTAAATGCTTTGCTTGCTATCGCTGATAACTGTACGAGTAAAGACTGTTTAAAAATTATCGGATTCTGAGAGTTTCTAGTGTTTAGTTCACCTTTTGAATGAAACAGCTGTTCGCTTATGGTGATCTCATTTCAAAAAAATACTTGATGACGTCAAGTCTGACGCTCTACCAGAAAGCGTCTCATGTGTGTCGGGAATTGATTTTTTGTTTGTTCGTTTGTTTTTTGTGGGTTTTTGTTGTTGTTGTTGTTGTTTTCTCCCAGGCTTTGTTGTTTTCCACAGGGCATATGTTTCAAACATGCACGGAATCTCATATTAACTTGCCATGCTTCAGAGGTCTTTGAAACAGTGAAACAATTATGAATACCACGTGATATCCTCACAACAAACAGCACTCTGTTGCAGGTTTCCGTCTCTTGCACTTCTGGTGCTGCTTGTAGCCCTGTGTACAACAGTGGCTAATGGCGCACCGTGCACCAATATACTGCCCGGGCTGGAGAGGCAAGCGCGTGGTGTTGACATCACCAAACTGGATCTGATACCTATCGATCCTGTGCAGTCGGGAGGCGGTTTCATGAGCCAGGTCTTACAACACACGTGCGATAATGGAGCAACTCGCACAATTGGCGATGTAATGAGATATTTTGCTTCAATGTCTGCCTTGTTACACCACCCCACCCCGCTCGGTGCCCATACTAAATACCCCCCCGTCCTCCTTCGTGTGTTCCATCTTGGTGTTAAGGTATGGTTTGCTAATAAAGCAATAATGTGTGGCTAGTAAAGCAGTTCTCCACGGAGAGGTAATTTTTAAACCTTAAAGAACTTCCTGAAAATGCAAAAAATATCGTCATAGCAAATGTAATAACATAACAAGAACAAAATACTATACCCTAATCCCTTAGCAGATTACAAAAATACTACCACAACTTGATACTGTCGGAACATCTGATATTATCTCAGAGTCTAAAACGGTTTCATCAGGTGACGTACGCGGTACCTGACAACGTGCGGACTATGAACACCATCCCAAGTGGCTCCGTGGCCGCCTCCGCGCTCGTGCTGAAGACCTCTAACGAAGTACGTAAAAGCTTCTCCGTGAACGCCGGTGTTGACGTCACGACCGCGAAGTTCGGCTTCTCGTCCAGCTTTAGCTACAGCAAGGCTCAGACAACGCTGCTGAAAAACGAGCGGAAGGTGTCGACCGTGAGCGCCGCCTTCTCATCCCGGCGAGTAGACCTCGTTCCCGAAAACGAGCTTGTGCTCGACCAGAGGGCCCAGGTAATGTTCAATTTTTACTGACTCATACAGAGAGGGTAACCTTGCCCCGTGAAGCACGAGGAGCGTGGTCATAAGCATTGAGGTTTCGTACTAATTTGACCAGGCAGACGCAAAGGCACTGCGTACTCAAATCAAAGACAATTTCAACACTATCAACCCCAAAACCTGTTACATAAATATTAAAGCTGAATCGAATCTAGTCACTGCAGTCGTCTGCTATCCGCTGTGAAGGCAAGCGTATTCCTTGTTGTTGTATTTTTCTCCTGCTATGTCGCTCTCTCGGTGCACTCGCAGAGAAGACACGGGATACAACTCCAATACTTTATTAACAGAAGATGCGCGAAGAACAAACTCATGAAAGAGGAAGAACCCAAAACGCTGTGCAGTGCTGCTTATATATAACAGGTCAGATTTAGAACATTCCGCAACTTACTGGCAAGTACGGAATCTTTCCAAGGTTACGTGATCTACTGACGTTACTGCACCATCATGTTCTGGGGTGGTCTAGAAATTTCCATCGAAATGCAGTGACTTTTCGCGATCTCTACAACACTTGTCGGCCTTGATCTCTGATTCAACCGAAGCTCCGTCTGAACGTGAACAGAACTGTGCATGTGCGGTTTCGCATTGACTTTGCGAATTTCTGTTTGCTTCACTGTTTGTCTTCCATCTAAGTTAACGTTTGTTTCATATGGGTTTGAGTTTGTTTTTTGTTTTTTTTCCTGTTTTTTTGGATTTTCAGGCAGGTGACAGGCATACAATAACAATATTCAGTACAGACACACATACAATGATACATAGATAATACATGTCGATATGAATGCTTTCTCACACCTGCATATAGGTCTACACACACACACACACACACACACACACACACACACACACACACACAGGTGCCTGCATCTCTCGGTGCCTATTTACACACATATATAGTCATTCAATAAGTTGATGATCATTGTAGGAGTTTTTCATATGGGAGCCAATCTAATACAAATTTATGCATTTTGCAAATGGTACCAAATCTGTATCTCTCAACACTGTATCGCTGTTTAAAAGGCTGAATAAAAACATCAATGTCTGGTCTTACATCCTTGAGTCTACTTATATAAATATGATACTTGGCAAGTAGTAATAGCAAATCTATTACAGTGTCTGATTTAAAATTTCTTGCTCCTCCGAACAAAACAAAGGTTTCTGTCAGAGATAATGTAGTACAGTTGTCACAGTTTCTCTTCAGCCATTCCTGCAACGAATTCCAAAATAACTGTACATGCGTGCAACCCCAGAACAAATGTCTTAAAGTTTCCTCTTCCATACCACAGAATGTACAGTTTGCAGAATCAGTTAGTTTCCTTAAGTGTAAGAATCTCTTTGTAGGTAGTAGGTGGTGTAAAAGTCTAAACTGAAACCATCGCATCTGCGGATCAGGAGTTGTTTTGATAGGTTTACAGAATATGAGATTCCATGACGGTAGATCAATAAAATGCTGTGACCACTTCACTGTACAGATAGGGGCTGAGTCAGGCTCAACAAAAACAGAATAAATAAGCTTTGGATCTCCATGCATAATCAAAGTCCACACTTTGCTATCGTGTACAGTACATTCATCAGTTTTCTCAATCCCTATCTGGCGCCTGTACTCCTTAGCAGCACTAATAACGCCTGAGTAAACAAGGAAATTGGAATTTAACAATGGATATTTTTGACAGAACTGTTCAAACTCTAAAAACTCCCCAGTAGGATCCATGAAGTGCCCAATAGCCAGTATTACACTGTCTTTCCAATCTTGTATATGAACAATTTTTCTGCCTCGTTTAACTTTAATGTTATAGTATAAGCGTTCAGAAACAAAGTCACTGTATCGTTCTGGTACACATTTGCAACTAAATTTTTTTTATAATGCTTGACAACATCAACCCAGAACTTGTTTTTACATCGTTGCATCACAATGTTTGCATACTCGCCACCATACTGTCTAAGGTTACCAAACTCTGAACATAAGGAAAGTAATAGGGCTTTGACTGGAGAGTCGTTGCAAAAGATTCGACGCAACCAATTAATCTTTACCGATGCCAAGAAGCAATGTGTGTTCAACATTCTCAAGCCTCCCTTCTTGTATGATGCACAAACAACTCTTCTATTCACTTTTGCCGTCTTTTTGTCCCACAAAAATCCAAACAGACTTTTATTAAGTTCACTCATAAAATGAGCAGGGGGGTCTGGGAGATTAGTAAATAAGTGTACAATCTTAGATACTGCGAGAGTCTTGATGACAGTTATTTTTCCAAATGGGCTAAGTTGTCTTTTAGACCAGACTGCAAGAATGTGTTGTATTTCGGTAAGTTTATTTTCATAGTTCATCTGTACAATTCTGTCTATGGCAGTGGAAAAAAGTACTCCAAGCACCTTAAACACCCCAGGGTTCCATACAAAGTTTGCGTCACGCATGTACTTTATCTCAGAATTTTTTTCTTGGTCCTAGCCAGACCACTTGTGTTTTATCCTGATTTATTTTTAATCCTGATATTAAAGCGAAGTATTTGAGGCAACGTATGCTCTCAGTGAAAGATTTTTCACTACCATCAAGAAAAATAGATGTGTCGTCTGCAAACTGTGACAACAGTATTTCAAGGTCATTAATCTTTAACCCTTTAATATCTGTATTATTACGCATAATTGTTGACAGGATTTCTGCACAAATCAGGTAGATGTACGGCGAACACGGATCGCCTTGCCTGCAGCCCCTTTCTACCTTGAACCAACTAGAATAGTAGCCGTTTACATCAACACATGCAGTTATATTGTTATAAAAAGTTTTTATCCACCTAATCATGTCTTGGCCAAAGTTGAAAAAATGAAAACACTTCTCAATAAAAGACCATGCTACGCTGTCAAACGCTTTTTCTATATCAACTAGAAGAAGCAGTCCTGGAATTTTGTTTACATGCGTGTGTACAAGTACATCATACATTAACCTAATGTTATCACCGATAAATCTACCCTTAAGAAAGCCTTTCTGATCACTGTGAATAATTGTAGGTAGTACACGCTTAAGTCGTTCTGATATGCATGCAGAGGCCAGTTTATAAACAGTATTCAATAGAGTAATTGGCCTCCAGTTTTTTAGGTGCCTCTTGTCCTTACCTTGTTTTGGTATGCAAGTTATGATTCCCTGGCGCTGGGTAACTGACATCTGTCCACATGAAAACCCATAATTAATTGACCGTACCACAAATGAACAAATGAGTTTGTGAGTATACTGAATGCCGACTCGTATTTGCTCCAAAGCTAAAGCTGAGATAGATCTGCGTCATGGAGCAAATACTCATCGGTATTCAACCAAGTCATATGGTGTAATAGTTAAACAATTAACCAATAATACTTTTATTTTTACTTCCACCAACAGGCGGCCATCAACGCGTTGCCAGCGAGATTTGCAGACGATAGAGCGGCGTACGAAAACTTCTTCCGCCAATACGGTACTCACTACATCCAGGAGGCCAAGTTTGGAGGAATCATGAGCATCTACATGGAGACCGAAAGTCAATACTTCGAGTGAGACATTTGTTTATTCTTCTCGAAGGTGACTCTGTGAATAGAAATCAACTTTCCTTGTGTTCAAGGCTGGTGCGGGAAGGGGAGCCGGGACAGTCCAACGGTAGAGCATTGGACTTTCAATGCTGGGTCCGTGAGTTCCACTCCCGGCTGGGGCCAAATATTTATTCTTTGACATAAATATCCCGGCATTAACCAGGCCCAGGAACTACGGCACCTGCGGTGCCGGCCGTGTAATCGTCACATCATAATAAAAAATGCCCCAGCTTCAGAGCCCTCCGTGGATTCCACCCATTACCTGGGAGGAACATCACTGGAACTGGCAAAGAGTTGGGGCAGCAAAAACAAAAACAAAAAACAACAACAACAACAAAATCTCGTTACCCCGTCTCTGACATCACCTTTGTGTGGTGGAAAAGGACGTTAAACCTTTCACCACCTACTTTGGTCCGGGAAGAGTTTCTGAAAGCCAGCCCTTGTGACTGATGTTCGGTCTTCATTTCCGTAACTCACGTTGTCAGACTAACTGTTATATTTGGTTAAAATATTAATGGTCGTTTCAGTCTTAAGATCGAGATATGAAAATCATCTCTGGGAGTCTATCCAGGAGCGGTGTGTTGACTCTCTCTCCCTCTGCCTCTCTCTGACGAGGCACTCATCACTAGGAGTTACCGGCCCTATTCTTTCTCGCTCAAGGCAACTGACTTCTTTCATGTAGGGGCAGGCGGAGGAGTAGTGACAGAAGTTCGTATACTACAAACCCTGTAGACTAGAGTTTGTAGCACACTATTGGGAAAACAGGGCTGGGCATCTTCTGTTCGTTTGTGCAGCAGGGAGCAACAAAGCAAAACTGAAACTGAAAAGGGATGCATCTTATTGTTGAAAAGTGTTTTTTTTTTGTTTGTTTTTTAAATACGCGGGTAGATGAGTGCTTTACGATCTTGCGGTGAAAATTGACACCAGCCGCCGTCAGAAAACGATACAGTCCCCTTTGGTTGTCTCGGATGTCCTGCACATATAATTTCAGTCTTTGCTGACCTGTCAGTTTCAGTTTCAGTTTCTTTTATCCCCCCCCCCCAAAAAAAAAAAAAAAACCCAAAAAAAAACATCAGGGGGTACAGGCATATAGTTATGTGTCATATATATGTATGCATTCAGCCAGCATGGCTACAGTTGTTCTGTATACAAGTCAGCAACAGCAACAAACTACATGTATTCACATTTACGCATATATATAAGTACCAAATCAAACAAAAAAAGCAACCGTTTCTTCTTGCCTTGCCTACTTGCTCACATCTACATAACATTAAATGCACGCGTGCGCGCGCGCGCCCACACACACACACACACACACACACACACACACACACACACACACACACACACACACACATACCCAAACACACACACACACACACGCACAAAAAAAAATACCTTGGTCATTCGCATTTGCTTATGCCTATTCACTCCTTAACATTAGGAAACAAACAAAAAACAAAAAAACTGCACTCGTGTACATAGCATTAAAAAAAAAGTGAGAACTCATCACTCGTCCTGTGCCTTGGTGTATAAAAAAAGTCATTTGCAGATCTATGCGCAACATACAACAAACAATATAGAATCAAACAAGGAAAAATGCACTCATCCTGTATGGCCCAGGTGTACAAGGTAGAGGTAAAAAAACAAAAAAACCTTTAGCACGTACTTATGCCTATTCATTCTCGTCAATGCTGTTATAATAGTAGTAAATCAAGTAATCATACACTCCATCTATACGGATCATAATACCACAGTAGAGGGGGAAAAAACGCACGGCCACCTCGTTCGGGATTTCTAACGGTTGCACTGTCAATGTAGCATCTTATAGTTGTCACGACTTTGATTCCATCCCAAGTTGCCACCCAGCCGACACATACAGTCAAAATCCCCGCCGCGCCACACTGCTCCAGACAGACTTTGAGAATGTAGAAATCTGACTCAAGGGTCCTGGGTCAGATGAATCGGACTATATAGATCTATTGGTAGCAGCTTCTGCCACCCGTGCCGGAGGTCGGGGGCTCGAGTTCTGCTTAGGGAATATGAATTTTTCCCCCTCGAGTCTGTTGCACTGTTCATTCGAGCCAGTCGTCGTCGGCTGCCTCTGATTGGTTGCTCGGGGAGAGCTGTTGTGCGCATGTACAAAGTTGTACGTGTGCGCGCTCGCCCTGTTCGTATACAATACACAGTTCGCCGGACTGGTGGTTCGCCCGGTTAAGAACGGCCTTCAGGGTTACTTCCCACTCTACTTTGGAAATATTCAGCCCACAAAACGAATTAAAAAAAAAAAAAAACAGAGCTTACTCACAGGGGTAACGTGGCGATTTGAAGGTGTATGTTGAGACAAATCTAGATGATGGGAAAGCATATATGGCGGCCGATATTTAAGAAAAAAACTGTTTCTCTGCAGAAAGGTCGACAATCGTGTTGTTCAGCCTGAAAAACATAATGTGTAAAAAAAATGCTTTTCTGCAGATAAATCGACAGTCCTGTTTTTCTTCTTGAAAACAGTTTTCTGCAGAAATTTGTCAAAAACAAAACAAGAACCCAAACAAGGAGGAATGGCCCCATCCTACAAAGTTGTTTCTCTAAATTTCAGTTATTCTGTCTGTTTGTTGTCGCCGGTGGGTACCTCCCCCCCCCCCCCACCTTTCAAGTCCGTAAGGACCTACCAAACACACTAGATACGCTCCGCTATAGCGAATCTAGAATTTTAGGAGAGAGGGAGAGAGAGATATGACGTCAATTCCGTAAACCTTTGACGCCAGCTTCACGTACGTCATCTGAAAGAGGACGCTTATTCGTGTCTTGTGATTTCCCTGTTGGCGTTGTGACTTCCCCGACTGAATTAATTTTGAATGAAATCTGGAAGATGTAGAGGGCTGGTGAAATGTCGGAGGCAGAGACTGGTGAAATGTCGGAGGCAGAGACGATATTTACAGATTTCATCTGCGAACTAAACATTTGACTTCAGCCTCACCTACTTCCTCTGACAGAGCATGTTTGGTCATGTCTTGTGATATCCCTTTTGGTGTTGTGCCTTCTCTAACTGAACTAATTTGTACATAAAATCTGGAACATCTAGAGGAATGGTGAAAAACCTTGAATACCTTGGATTGTTCTTCCGAAATGGCAAAATTGGAACTCTTTGGATCGGTGCTTCTCGCAGGAACTTGAAAAAAAGTTTTTAGCTAAAATCTCTGTTATTCTTAATATTCAAGATATACAGTGCAATAGTTCCTGTCATATGTGCAGTTGTTACACGTGACAAAAATGCCGGGATGGTGAGTAATTTGAAGGAGTCGTTTTCACAGATAGTTGGCCTTATACGCAAACGACCCCTACCGATTTTTTTTTTTCACAGAGTCTGTCAGAGCTGTGCTACGAACCTATTCAGTATAATTGGATGAACTTCCGAAATCTAGAACATGAAGGCATTTGAACAATGTTTTCGTAAAAATACGTTACATCACCGATTTCTTTAAATGGGCGATAACTCTTCTAAAAATGCAGCAAGAGAAAAATCGTGAAACCTACCTCTGGAGCAGGCGAATTCCCGTTTCATCTCAAAGTAAAAAGCTTTTCGACGAGGTGGTTTAGAGCATAGCCACAATTACATTGTAGCGCCGGAGGCGCGGCCGAAGTGGTTATTCCATCCTCTGACACTACATTTAAATTTAGAGAATGTCTGAGTAAAGAATGCGTGTGGAATTAGTGGTAGCGCACTGTACAGGCCGCTGAGCGACGCCTGAACACAAACACACACACATCCACGCACTCAGACTCGCTCCCGTGCACACGCAACAAAGAAAGAAAACATGCAGCACTCCTTTTCATACACACTGCAGGCTGACATGCAAACCATAACAAAGAGGAATCTGAAGCTTCTGTTCTTATTATTAAGCAAAATTTGGAAAAATAAACAAAGAGAGGTAGACTCTATTTTCGACCGATTAGCCACGTGACTGGGGTTAATCCTATATCCCCCCCCCCCCAAAAAAAAAAAAAAAAAAAAAAAAACAAAAAAAAAACATTCAAACTACACGATCTTTGCCTCTTAGGGCGAGAGGAACGGGAGGGTGGATACCGGAATACCTTCATTCAAACGAAGAAAACTATTTATTAGAATAATTATTATTATATCATCATTATTATTGATATTGTACGTACTATTTACAGGAAGACAACCACAGAAGCAGTTTCAGCGCAGGCTTCAGCTACGTTTGGCTCCATCCTGACAGTAAAGGGAGGGTACTCGTCCTCGACAACCAACATAGATTCAAAGTTCACGTCGGCCACTACCAACACCATTAGGTAAGAACACTGAGGCGAACCATAAGTGCCCATATTTTGTGCTGTTCTGTAACCCCCCCCCCCCCCCCCACACACACACACACACACACACACACACACACATCTCCCCCCCCCCCTCGTTTTCTCTCAGCAATCACATTAATTTTTGAATGGGGAATCGTGTTTACGCGAAATTTACATGCCCTTGCCCCTGACCTTAAACCAGGATCGCCACGATTCTGCACAGACCCCATCGTTACGTTAGTAGAATTTTAACCGTTAACGCGCCTGCTAGTCCCCATGAACAGACGACAGATTTTGTTTAACAGTTAAACTTGTGCACGCCCGAACTGGTCCATCCAAATGATGGGTATAGAGCTGTCAGTGCAACACGCTGACCAATGCTGGCTGTGCGAAGAAGAATTTCAATGGTCCGAAGCAGCTCTATAGTCAGCGAGTGACCGCAAGACTGTAGGACACGCCTCGTTGTTTTGCTGTGTGTTAAATTTACACGCGTGCCTGTGTCAGTCTGCGAGACACTGTAACAGTGCAAGTGTGTAAGTGGTTAGATGTTTAGATACTAACACCACAGCTCAGAACAACGGAGGAACATCATCTTGTGACATTGTGTCATCTTGTGAAATTGTGTCATCTTGTGACATATCATCTTGTGACATTGTGTCATTTTGTGACATTGTGTCTCTTGTCACATTGTGTCACCCTGTGACGTTGTGTCATCGTGTGACATTGTGTGACATGTTTGTCACCCTGTGACGTGTCATAGTGTGACATAGTGTGATATGTTTATCACCCTGTGACATTTTATCATCATCGTGTGACACTGTGTCATCTTGTGACACTGTGTCATCTTGTGACACTGTGTCGTCTTGTGACATTGTCTCATCTTGTGACATTGTCTCATCTTGTGACACTGCATCATCTTGTGACACTGTGTCATCTTGTGACACTGGGTCGTCTTGTGACACTGCATCATCTTGTGACACTGTCATCTTTGACATTTTGTCATCTTTTGAACGCGGTATCATCTTGTGACACTGTGTCATCTTCTGGCACTGCATCATGTTTGTCACCCTGTGACGTGTCATAGTGTGACATAGTGTGATATGTTTATCACCCTGTGACATTTTATCATCATCGTGTGACATTGTGTCATCTTGTGACACTGTGTCATCTTGTGACACTGTGTCGTCTTGTGACATTGTCTCATCTTGTGACATTGTGTCATCTTGTGACACTGCATCATCTTGTGACACTGTGTCATCTTGTGACACTGGGTTGTCTTGTGACACTGCATCATCTTGTGACACTGTCATCTTTGACATTTTGTCATCTTTTGAACGCGGTATCATCTTGTGACACTGTGTCATCTTCTGGCACTGCATCATCTTATGACAGGTATTATGGTGGATCAGCGAATCTTATGGACCAAAACGGACTCGCTGCCTGGATGCCCACCATCCAGGGAGATCCCTGGATTTACTCCACAAAGCTCAACCGTATCTCCTACCTTGTTCGTGACGCCACTAAACGCCAAGCTCTGAGCGACGCGATCGACGACTATGTGATGCGCTCCTACGTGAATGTCGAGCTACGCCGTGTGTTGGATACCCTACCATCCGGCGTGAAATGGAGTGATGCTGCGACCAAGGTTAAACAAAGAATCGACACTATGCTCAACAACTTCCCGCTTGTGGAATCCGATGTCGAATCTCTTGGAAAACACGTGATGGCTACGGTAAGACCTAGCAAGCGAGGTCAGCTCTGTCAGTAACGGATGTTACTTATCGGTTATAACACTAGGTCCTGGGTGATATCGATCAGCGTTTGGCCAAGAGGGTGCTGCGTAACAAAGGTAATAAAGGGTATTGTTTTCATTCATCCTCGTTCTCCAATAGCGATAGGTGGAGAGCCGTGGAATAGCAGTCCATGTACCGGCCAAGTACAAATGCCCTTGACATTCCGGTAAACTAGCCAATCCGGTGCCTTGTATTTTTACCCACGAGCGCTTGATTTCCTTGCCGCGAACATGCAAAATCGTTTCGGATATAGCTCGAGGAAGATTACGTACAAGCAGTACATAACTGATTGGAACATGCGGGAACGCAGCACACACTTTTGCCGCTCTAATAAGTTGTATTTCAGGCACGAGCGTCAGCTAGCGCCCTCGCCGACTGTAGACTAGACAAGTTCGTCCTCACTGACATAAGACTCTAGCAAGCGACACAGTCGTGCAAGACGAAGAGAAGCAAATGACTCAAAGTTCACGCCGATGACGCTGAAGCAATGCCACGCACAGTGTGTGTGCAGTCAAGCCAGTACAAAACCTCTCCCGTTGATCAGAGACAATGCATACGATCCACAGCCTCTGCGCTGATTGACCAAATCTGTCTAACCCTGAATGACATTGCACAAAAAACAACTTCTGCAGACAAAAATACACAAAGCCTAGTTAGAAACTGTCATTACATACTGTTACGAGTGTGGCTGTGTGTTTTGTACTATGTTCACATATAATAGCTTCTTTTTTCTTTCTTTTTTTTTTAAAGAAGGTTGAGTGAGAGTGAGACAGAGAGTTTGCCTCACGTTTAGTTCATATCGTGTTTCTACTGTTTTTCACGAAAATTCTAGAAGTGGTGACCTTGTTTTGACTGTAGCTTTTTTTTTTCTTTTTTTTTTTTACGTCTGCTGCTAAGTGTACTTCGTTTTTTTTTTGTTGTTGTTGTTTTTTATTCCACACTCTCGTTTTGTTCATATCGTGTTTCTACTGTTTTTCACGAAAATTCTAGAAGTGGTGACCTTGTTTTGACTGTAGCTAATTTTGCCATGGGAGGCACTACGCGTTTAGGGTCAATGTCTGAGTCTTCCGGAAATCTCGTGCAAATCGCTTTGTTAGGGGTTGTCTACGACTAGATTCGGCGAGCGGGTACTCCATAATTCTGGAATCTTCTCCGTTTTAAAATAGTTATTAGGTGATGTACGTTCTGATTTTTGATTGGTTCCTTCATAAAAGAGGTTCAGCCTAGAATGTGCTAGAAGACTATGAGACTGTATATATGTAGCGCCCCGGGTGTTGGGTCGTCGTGGTTGTCGGGAACGCTACAGATTTAGTTTAGTGAGCTACTCTGAAATGTGTGTTTAGGATGACTGGAGTGCGAAAGAGTATTGCATCATACTGTCGGGCCTACGTGCCACACACATCTACGCACTCAATCACTCATCAAACTCACACTATCTCTCGAAAGAAACAACTGACAAGAGAGTAAAAATCAGAGTGTTCACTTATTCCAATAAAAGTTACATGCGGTTCATATGAATCGTTAGATGTAATAAGGCAACACAGATTCGGCTCAAAATATATGAGCGTGATGATTAATGCTTGTCGGGCAACAAACTAGAGACTACTGACTAAACCTACACTACAAATAATATAACAAAAGAATGCGGGAAGAGACTAAGCTGCTAAATGTGGGACGGGACAGTCACAGTACAACTGAAAGTAGCGGGGAGTGGACAATTCCGTGAATGATGTAAACCGAGATCGAGAGCGCGGTCACTCTGTGAATGGAATTCCTTACTCTGTGTAGTGACCGTCGGTACTGAATGAACAGACAATACACACTCGGCCGCGTGTGTGCTGCGTGTTACACAAGAAGCCGGGAAACCTCCCTCTCTGACTGGGCATGAAACAAAGGAGCCTGACACTAGAGTCTCTCTAAACATTAGAAACGTTCTAACTGACTGACTCTCTGTCTAAACCAGGAGTACAAATTTACATAACCGTTGATTTACGTAACTGTTCCAATTAATACTATTAACTATCCGATCTCTTAGAGTACTTCGAACTATTACAGGTATCTTCCTACTTTACATCACCTGTTCTCTAGTTCAAAAGGGAATAAAATGAGACACAGTCACCGTTTATCTGAAGACTAATTCCAAGTCCGAATTCAGTCGTTCAAAACACAGTTCCCAAATAATCCAATACAGAATCACAGTGCACATAGGTCCTAATAGAAGAGGCATCCAGTAACAGGTTCAACATTGGTCACAAAATACTGACTCCAGAGGCTGCCAGTGAGCGGCTACGCCTGAACATAAGAAATGGGGAAGATTCGAGGCCGGGCTGGAGGGACGACACACAGTCTCTGGGACTCTCAGAAAGCGACTGAGAAAAACGCGGGAAACTCTAGCTATTATAAGGCTCTATCTTTAGTGTTTATCCAAGAAATCACGCGCTCATCACGCGATCACGTGGCCAGCGCACGTGAAAACTGACCCTTAACTGTGGCTAGCTTGCCCCAATTTAAAAGTGCGCCTGTACTAAGAATGGCTGAACACAAACATAGCGAAGTATCTTCGCTACATATATATATATGGTATGGTATGGTATGGTATGGTATGGTATGGTATGGTATGGTAGCCTTCTCCTCGGCACGCATATCCATCTCTGCTAACATGCTCACGGCGCCGCAGGGCTAGAGGACGAAGCAGTGAAAGCCTGCTGCCGCTTATCCCTGAAAAGTATATGACCCGACAGCTTGTGTTTTCACAGCTATATCTTGATATGTCTTGAAGAAGAACAATGCAAGTTGAAAACTTGTGTGAGTTCAGTTTGTTGTGAATGTTGTTGAAATGTTCATTTTTAGTTGAGAAAAGTATCAGCCTTATCAAGGGACTTGAAGAAAAGTGATTTACTGTGTTATATTTTCACCCACAGGACTGCGACAGGCACCAAGGCCTATTTAGTTTTCAGATTTCATTTCCCAGAAAAAATAAAAATGAAGTAGTCAGACTCAGAGACTGTGCAGAAGAACAAGTGTGTTTTGATGGACATTCTAATTGAATAATTAGCAGTAAGTGATCAAGTCAGTTTCTTTGAAATTCAGAATGTACATCGAAGGTTTCTGTTGATGTGCACAGATGGAACACAGACTACTAGCAGAATCCGCTTAATTCGTAGACGGATACATGGTAGTTTGCTTAAATCGTAGCATTCTTCGGCCTGCTGCGTTCCTTGCCTCTGCAAATGTGACTGTGATAGATCGGATACGGTTTAGGTGGGTGGGTGTTTGGGGGTTTAACGTCCTTTTCCACCACATACGGGTGATATCAAAGACGGGGCAACGATGAAAAAGCCAGCACAAATATTTGGTCCTAGCTGGGATCGAACTCACGACCCGAGCATTAGAAGTCCAACGCTCTACCATTCGACCACCCCGGCTCCCTACGGTTTAGGTATAAATCGCTTAAATCGTATTTTTGACACAACCTCCATGGTGTGAAGCTACTGGGTTTACCGTTAGAGGCGCCATCTTTAATAGACAAGTACTCCTGCTTTATAAGCAGCGTCTTTATATGGATTGAACATGATCCCTCTCCCTAAAAAAAAATAAAAAAATGTAATAATTCAAAAACATTCAAGCACAGTGAATATTTAGTGAAACGGTTGACGTTAGTGTTTGTGATGCAAATAATTATAAGTATTAAATTTGTTCAAATCTTTTATCACTGTTTGCAGTCACCGACTTATTTTGCTTTTGAAAGAGAAACCGAGGGAAGTAAATGTTTCCTCCGTTACCACTCCCCCTTAGGCCAATTTGGATAATTCGTAGTTTCCTAGCAGAAAAGTGGATAATGCGTAGTGCATTTGGCGAAGCGCGAATTATCCGGTTTTCTGATACATCGTCGTCAGTTCGGATAATTGGTAGTAAATTTGCTGTCCCCTGCGACTGCGAATTATGCGGATTTTACTGTAAATGCACGCCATCCTCAATCGTTGTCTCTTCGAGCGGGAGAGTGAAATCTGGTTTGGTGTAGCACACAAGACACGTACAGTACCGATGATATCATTATCCAATCATGCGTGCGCGCTCTAGCTGTAAATGACTGGCCTATCTGACCTGCACAACGTGTTTCTTCTTTTCCAGTATGCTAGACTGTTTGTGGAAAACGACTACAGTAAAGAAACAGAAATCACGTACTCGGGAGCAGTCGGATTCAAGATGAACCCGGAATTCGTGTGTCCTGCTGGGCAAGCCATACAGGCGATTAAGTCAGCGCCTTCCCTGTTCAATCATCTTTATCAACGGAGCGCCTGGAAATGGTATTGGGGTTTCAAATGCGCTTATCTCCCGATGCTGTACACTCTTGGCAACTGTGAATGGAGGGGTGAGTAATTTAAATCAGGCACTGCATTGTGTTTGACACTGAATATTTGACATGTGATGAAACTTGACTGTGTTTTGTTTTTGAACATTATATTCCTAGAGGCTCAAGGCGCTGCCTGATTTGACCAGTTCAAACTGATGTGCTGATACTATTTACAGTTCTGTTTTCAAGATGAAGGAGAGTCGCACTAGCAGTCAGAATATGGTGCTTAGTGATATTTTGCCCGACCCAGCTACTCGACATCAGTGTTGTGTTAACTACACTTAAAAATCACTCAGTTAAACATAAAACCGGCTCTTAACTGGGCACTGAGGGGCGCCACAGAGTTGTGCACATATGTGACAGAGTTGTGATTTCAGTCGGGGGTTTCCGCCGCTGTGGCGTTATCACAGCTAGTGGGATTTTAAATCTGACTGGGGGTTCCACAAGAGATTCTGACTGGCTGTACTACGTCATGCAAAAAAGACATATCTTTTCTGGCGCGTAAACATGGAGGACAGTGCATCCGTCCTCAATTGCTTTGTCGCCTGACAGACTTCAGTGTTTATAGACCTTTTTGAAGGACACTCACCTCCGAGCTCGGCTTGTCATTGCGGGCACTGTGGGATTGTATCGTATCTCGATCGTATCGTGATCGTATCTTGATCATGTGATCGTGCGTCACCGTGTACAGCCGCCTGTGTTCAGTTTTGTAGCTAGTAGAGCTGGCGCAACGACGTCGATGTGCGCATGTGTTTCGCACGCTGTACCCAGTTAAGGTACAGGTTGTCGTATTTTACCATCTTCTTTTCTCATACACGTGACAGTCGCTTGAATGCACACTTGGCTGTTCTTCGTCACGATTAGTACAAAAGAGGTTCTTCGGCGGTGGGTGGGTGGGTGTTTGTGGGTTTAACGTCCTTTTTCACCACATACGGGTGATATCAAAGGCGGGGCAACGATGAAAAAGACAGCACAAATATTTGGCCCCAGCCTGGATACGAACTCACGACCCGAGCATTACAAGTCCAACGCTCTACCATTCGGCCACCCCGGCTCCCCGGCGATGAGTTGCGGGTCTATTCGCATAAAGGTCAAGGTCACCCGTTAGCCGTTACGAAGACTTTCGCTATTCTGTACCTTTCTTTGTATTTTGTCCTCACACTGTTTATATGTATCGTATGCTTGAATATTTCCGATAGGACCGGATTATTCTGTATCTCGTCCTACGTTCTCTTGCGGCACGAACAATGTGATCAAAGGGGTGAAAGACTCAGGAGGTGATAGTCGACTGCAGTACAAATGCTGTGACATTTTGGGTGAGTATTTTAGGCATTCAGTATATAATAGCTAGTTAGTTCATGTTAACCGTCCAAGAAGCTATAAGTACCTACACAAACACTTTCTTTCTGTTTGTGTGTGTGAGAGAGAGAGGGGGGGGGGGAGAGAGATGCACAATTCGTACTTCGTAATCAGAAAAACTTCTAGAATTCCGCCACAAAGCAAGTGCTGATTATTTTCCCTAAAATTTGTGTTACTGAGAGGGTGTTCATGAGTTTGACGTCTTTTCCACCTCGTATACGGTGTGTTACAATTATCACCAATTCTTTAGAATGCTTCGTAAACTTTGTTGTTGTTGTTATCTTTGTGTGGATATGTCTGTATATACATGCCGCGGACCACAGACATTCATGGGAAGTACACCTGCACTGTTGGACATATACCTGAAATCCATTCTTTAGATTCTTTTCTGTTTCTTCATCCCTAGCCAAGTCATATTCACAGTGTATAGTGTCTACTTGAATCAGTCTGATGTTGTTGGGTTTTGTTGTTGTTGTTGTTGTTGTTTGGTTGGTGTTGGTGTGTTTTGGTTTGGTTTTTGTAATGTTTTTTGTTGTGTTTTTTTTTTTTTTTTTTCCTTTTTTTTTTTTTTTTATTCTGTTTTTGTCATATATATATACATTATAGTGACAGAGACATTACAATACAGCACATAACTAAACGAACCAAGACATTGATACGTGTGCATTCCATGCTTAACAATACTACAGTATAGTTACCTTATATAGACCTTGATACAGTCCAATGTATTATTAGTGATGTGGTATTTAGCACGTACAATAGAAAGTCGCATATGATTGAGCACACACACACACACACACACACACACACACACACACACACACACACACTTTTCCATCTTTCTACACTTTTAAGAGGAGTGATCGACAGCAACATTGCATGTTTCATTCTAAACAGACCATATCTACATACATGTATGTATATCTAGTCCGTTTACATAAACACATACACATAACTATATGTACCCACATATATGTATGTATACGTACATGTATGCACACATATAAATTAGACACACAGAAACGAATTACGTCTTTATGTTTCACTGACTGTACATGTATGTATTACTTTTGTTGCATAAGGCGTTGGTACGGCAACCATTTCATCCTGAATTTGTTTATAGTTCCCCCTACCACATGACGGTATTCTTCAATGTAATATCTGTTTTTCAGAATTGACCTAAATGCAGCTATATTTGGAAGGGTTTTCTGTAATTTACTTTTGTAAATATGAAATTTTGCTAATAAAATAATCAAATCCATAACTGCGTCTGTTGCGTAGTTTTCTTTGACACCTAGTATGACAAGAATGCCTGAAAGTTCTAAGTTATCGCAGTGCATACAGTTATCCTGAATCCATTTCAGTGTGTCTGCCCAAAACCTCTGTACATAGGGACAATCCCAGAATAAATGAACTAACGTTTCTTCACTATTATGACAAAAAGTGCATATAGGTGATGCAGAAATATTTCGCAGATAAAGGAATCTGTTCGTTGGAAGTAACCGATGGAGAACTCGTAACTGGAACCATCTAAGTTGAGAGTCAACTGTTGACCGTTTAACCTTTAAAAAAATTGCTTTCCAATTAAAATCTGTGTCGAATTGCTGTGTCCATTTCTGTATGCATTTAGGATGTAGTTTTAGGTCAGTTATAAACAAGTTATACACCGCTTTGGTTCCACCAATAAGAATAATTCTCCAGACTTTCGGAAAGTATGCATTATTACTTTTGGTTGTTGTTACTATTCCCAGTTTTTGCTTGTATCTCGATATGGCACGTACAACACCAGCATGTACCAAAAAGTTGGTTGACAGACCTGGGTATTTGTTCATAAAGTTCTGGTAAGTCAAAAACTCACAATTGTCATCTAACAGGTCACTTATTGTCAATATCCCATAATCAATCCATTCTGGTATGTGTACCGTCTTATTATCTCTAACAACATATTTATTGTAGTGGATAAAGTCTGACAAAAAATCGATATCACAACTTGGTATACATTTTTCACACATTTTCTTATAATGTTTCAAAACGTCAGTCCAAAACATATTACCACAGTTGCATATAGGAATATTAGCATATTCCCCTCCGACCATCATTAGCTTCTCAATGTCAGGGTACATTCTTACTATCATCTTCTTCAAGTAACTATCATTGCAGGTGAAAACCCTTTTCAACCAGCTGATTTTCATTGATGAAATAAAGGAGTAGACATCAAGCATTCTCAGTCCGCCGTATTCATATTCAGAGCAGACAACCATTTTGTTTATTTTAGCCGGTTTTCCATCCCAGAGAAACTTGTAGAACAAGTTATTTAATTTATTCAGAACCGTCGCAGGGGGATCGGGGAGATTCGTAAGCAAATGGATAATTTTAGAAATAGCAAGAGTTTTAACAACTGTTATTTTACCGAACGGTGTCAACTGGCGCTTAGACCATACAGATAACAAACGTTGAATATCCTCCACTTTGTTTGCATAATTCAAAGTAAGAATATCATCAATATTGGTGGAGAACATGACACCAAGCACCCTAAAGACAGTGGGGTTCCAAACTAGATTCAGCTCAGGTAAGTACCTGAGTCTTGAGTTCCTGCATGAACCAATCCATACAACCGATGATTTATTATAATTAATCCTTAGACCAGATATTGATGAGAAAAAGTCTAGACATTGAATACAGCTCTCAAAAGATTCTCTGCTGCCATCTAAGTACATTGTTGTGTCGTCGGCAAATTGCGAAAGCAAAGCTTGCAGGTCATCGGCTATCTTTATCCCCTTTATTTCTGGATTATTTCTAATGAGCAAGGATAGGATTTCTGCGCATATAAGGTACAAATATGGCGAGCACGGATCGCCCTGCCTTACGCCTCGTTTAACATCGAACCAACTAGAATATCCACCATTTACAGAAACGCAAGCATTAATTCCATTGTAAAAGGTTTTAATCCAATGTTTTATGTCCTTACCAAAGTTGAAGAAATCGAGAGATTTTTCAACAAATGACCAAGCAATACTATCGAAAGCTTTTTCAAAGTCAATTAGTAGTAATAAACCTGGTATTCTATTGTTATCGGTATAACACATTATGTCGTATAATAGTCTTATGTTCTCACCAATATATCTGCCAGCCATGAATCCTTTTTGGTCTTCGTGAATAATCCTATGAAGAACTGTCTTGAGACGAGCAGCAATACATGCTGAGGCTATTTTGTATGCTGTGTTTAATAAAGTTATTGGACGCCAGTTTTTGAGAGACTTTTTATCTTTACCCTCTTTCGGTATACACGTAATTATACCCTGTCTTTGAGTGACAGACATACAACCTGAGCAAAACGCGTAGTTAACAGATCGTACTAGAAAAACACCTAAATCGGACCAAAAAAACTTGTAGAATTCTGTTGTGTATCCATCAGATCCGGGGCTTTTATTGTTCTTCATGTTTTTGAGTGCAGTTAATGCTTCATCCATGGTGATCACACCTTCAATACTATCACTCTCTTCTTGGCTGAGCGATGGACCAGCAACAATAGAAGACAAATCAACATCTCTAATCTCTTCTTCTCTGGAGGAGTATAATTTACTGTAGAAAGATTTTGATTCTTCCCTAATCATTTGTTGGTCTGTAACTATATCACCGTTTTCTGTCTCTAAACAATACATAGATTTTTCCACAAAATGTCGTTTCTCCATGTTACAAAAATATCTTGATGATTTTTCACCCTCCTGAATCCACTTTGCTCTGGACCTGACTATAACACCATCAATATATTTTTTCCTGAGTAACTGTAAAGCTTCTTTCTTCTGTTCCAGTAAATTTACAGAACTATCAGTAATATTTTTTTCAAGTTCTGATATCTCCCTAATGAGACCTTCCTCCTCCTTCCTCTCCTCCCTCCTTTTATAAGAAGCATAAGATATGGTTTTCCCTCTAATTTCTAAAAGCATCATTTCAAAGAACAACTGGTCATTAATTAAGAGTTCTAAATGCTGATTGTCAACCTTTCCAATATTATCTCTGTCATAAGCAAAGATGCCATACTGTTTTTTAAGGTCAAAGATAGTATTTTTCACTAATTCTACATATTGTTTATCCTTTAAAAGAGCATTGTTAAACTTCCAATACGGCCTATCTCTCTTCTGCACTGTTGTTTTAAATTCTAGGGTAATAATACTATGGTCTGAACGATAACCTGGTTTAATCAAAGCTTTGTCTAAATCTACCATTAAGTGCTCCGACATCAGAAAATAGTCTAGACGTCCCTGTTGAGTGGAATTAAACCTTCGCCATGTAAATTGTTTTTTATTAGGGTTAAGCTCACGCCAAACGTCAATCAAGTTATACGTTGCTATCATGTCATGTATAGTCTGTCTTGCGCGAGGACGACTCACAAATCTATACCTAAATGCATCAATGTCAGCATTCAAGGTTATGTTCCAATCTCCACCAAGGATGATGTGTTCATTTCCCAACTTGTCAATTTCATCCATTACAGTTTCGAAAAATAATGGCGAGTCTGTACCACTTGGACCATAAATGTTGCCCAATGTGATTCTTTTACTTAATACCTCAATATCTAGAAATATGTAACTACCAGCCCCACCTCGTACAACACTGTGTATTTTATAATGGAAATTATTATTAAAAAAGATGCCAACACCCTTGCTGTTTGTGTCCATACCATTCAGAACACATTCAAAGCCCCACATCGCTCTGACATAATTTTCTGATACTGTTCTCAAATGTGTTTCTTGTAATAGGATAATGTGTACATTTTGTCTTCTCAGGTATTCAAACACATCTTTTCGTTTGTGGTAGTCACCGATACCATTTACATTCAAACTTAAGATTCTAAGCGTGTCTGTACTAGCCATTCAGATAAGCATAAGACTGGTAAGCTTGTGTATGCTGTCTAGACGAACTCCCCTTGTCAAAAACCAAAAGTAGCATTTTTGTATGGTGAAAAGTGTGAGCACAAAACACACACACAAACAGACTAACACAACGAATATACAAAACACAAAAAAAACAACGAACCGTTTTCATTGGGACGACCGCTCAAAAAGTGGCCCACCTGCCGAATGATGGAGAATCCACAATCAAGGTCGCTGACCAATACGAACATGCCGCCCCACGCCGCTTTGCGAGTATCGACACTCGGCGAAATTAGCCGTTATACATGACTCATACACTCTCACTAGAGCATTTCACTGTCGTGTATGCCTCCTGCCACGACCTTGAGGCCTTCGCTGTATTAGGAGAGTAACACAGAAATGTAATCCGTGCAGAAGACACCACCTGACCATGGCCATATTTACACTGAGTTAGGCTACGTCACTGCTCTGTCACGTGATGCGCATCAAGATTACCTTTCCTTGTGAATGGAAATAGGTCACGTTTACTACTACACACGAAAGGAATGCACTCGCATTTATAAGCGTGCGAGTCAGCCGACGTTTGATCACGTGCAGCCAGTGAACTAATAACAGTATTTACGGGCAAAATGTGCGGTCGCGCAGGGCAGCATGTCGTTTAACAAAGATACAACCATCCGGCAATGGGAGTGGTTGAAAAACCAAACAAAATGCATTCAAAACTTTGAATGGTCACTCAGCTGTGACGTACTGTACATGTATGTAAAAGCTCCTCGAGTGTCTGACTGAGTCGGAACCATATACAGTGACTGATAAGAGCTAGGGCTCCACTGCACTACAACCCGAATCACACACACACACACACACACACACACACACAGGTTGCTGTCACCTCAGTTGACACATGAAAATATTTCCATGACGTGAAACTGAAAGAGAAAAGAGTGGCAGGGGCGCCAGCAAAATATAACATCTGATAGCCACTATTTGTAACAACAACTATGAAGTAAGGGTAGTGAGAAAAAGAATAAATATTAAAGAAAAACAACAACAAAAAACTGTAACCAGAGGAAGATCAAGAAGAACTGACCAACATTCCCGTACAGGAAGAAGAGGCAAAATTTAAGCTATGCCACTGCTCTGTCTCGTGATGTGCACTAGGTCCAGGATTACCTTTCCTTTTCACTGGAACTAGGACACGTTTTACTACTACATTTGAAAAGAATGCACTCGCATAAACGCGCGAGTCTGCCGACGTTTCATCACGTGCAGCCAATGAATTAATGACAACATTTACAGGCAAAATGCGCGGTCGCGCATGGCAGCATGTTGTTCAATTAAAAATACAGAAAACCTTCAGAAGAAGTAGTTGAAAATCCAAACAAACTGCAGTCAGAACTTTGAATGGTCACTCAGCTGTGACGTACATGTATGTAAAAAGCTCTTCGGGTGTTCAACTGAGTCGGTACCAAACAGTGACTGTTCACCGGGCTCACCCAAACTACAACCCACACACACACACACGCACACACACACACACACACACACACACACACGTTGCAGTCACCTTGAAAGCTCTTCAGGTGTTCAACTGAGTCGGTACCATACAGTGACTGTTCACCGGGCTGGTGAAAAAAATTCATGACGCGAAATTGAGGGAAGAGGGGTAGGGGTGTTAGCAAAATACATATAGCGTCAACAACACACTATTTGTGGCAACAACTATGAAGCAGGGTTAGAAAAGAAAGAAAGACGAAAAAACGAAAAGAAAAACAAACCAACCAAAAAAACAAAACAAAACAAAACCAAAAACTCTGTAACAGCGTACTTCAAAAACGCAAAAATACAAAAACATGTAATGAAGTGGATTTAGTGTTCCGCGCCATCCCCCTCCTCTTGTACACTTATCTGTACCTGACACAACCTGTAGATGGGGGGGGGGGGGGGCAGCACATAACTTCAATCAGTATGCTAGCATGCTAGTATTGCCATTGTATGTCAGGCACTGATATTATGATATTGTTGTACATGTATATTATGTATATTAGAACTATGGATGGCACTACTGAGGTACATAGAGGGGGATGCTATGGAACACTTACCCAACTGTCGCGATATTCAGTCATCCGACCGGAAAGGTCCATGGTTTACACCGCGGACTTGGGCAATGTCATCTCACTGTCCATAAACTCAAAAACACTGCGATTTGCACTCCGGTTTACTCTCTGTCTCCGTTTGTTATTTCCCTGTTGGAATGGACGCCTGTCTCTGTACCTCCCCCCATGCATGGGGGTTGATGAAGCAAGAAGTGAGTCAGACCCAAGTTTCACCATCAAGTCAGTTGTTGATTTCACCTCCAGTTTTCTCTGATCAGATACCCCCTTCACAATGATCTTACCATTGATAGACCAAGCACTTTCTACAAGAGGAGAGTCTTTACACTTCATGAGAAGTTTATATCTGTTAGGGGTAAGGTCTTCTGCTATCACAGTCCTAGTCTGTTTCAGCTTTCTCCGGTTTGCCAACACAGCTTGAGTGGATTTTCGCGACAAAAAGCGCACAATAATCGCCCTCGGTCTCTCCTCCTCGTCACTGTCGCTGTCTTTCTCCCCCTGCTTCTGTAGTGGCTTCCTCTTCTGCCCCACCCGGTGAGTCGCTTCCAGGTCCGCCGGTGTCAAGTTCACGCCCAGTTTCTCCTTGAAGATTCCTAGCACTTTTGTCTCACAATCCTGGGCAGTCTCCCCCTCGGTTTCTGGTATTCCAAACACACGGACGTTATTCCTTCTGTTATACTGTGCCACATCGTCCGCCCATTCCAGTGCTAGCACTGCCTGTAGTTTCGCGTTTTCTGCTTCCTGTCGTGCCTCCTCCGCCTCTGCTCTGAATTTTTGAATGTCCTTTTTCAGTTGAGCATTCTCATGATGTAGGTCTAGCACTGTGCCCTGCACTTTCTCAAGCTCCTTGCTCATCGCTCTCTGCTCTGTGCTCATCATGTCAAGTTTTTCTAGCACAAAGCCCAGCTGTTTCAGTATCTCGTCTCTAGGAGTTTGTGTCACATTTGCTCCCCCCACTGCTCCCTCCACCTCTCCTCCCTCCGCACTGTTCCCACTGAGTATAATAGTCTGACTCATGCCTTTCGATACTGACCGTGGTTTCTCCACAAGGTGAAAATGTTTCCGTAGAGAACCGACACCGGAAGGCACGCTTATCACTTTCCTCGGCTTTTTCGAACTTTTCTTTTCCACTCTCTTCTCTGCAGTTTCCGTGGACAGGTCTTGGCTTGAATCCCCTGTGTGCTGTGTTTTTTTCCGTTTCACTGTCCTGCGTTGGTTGACCATGTTGTTGACCGTGCCTGTGCCTGTACCCCTGCGCCCGTGAGCTGTTTCATGGCTGACTGGTCACGCATCAAGTTGACCTTGAACTTGACTTTTGTTTTCCACAACTCTAGAACCACAGCTCCAATTTAGTCCATAATCGGCAGGTAGGCCCACACACCCTCACACATCACATCGGCTAAGTTTCGGGTCTCATAGTTTGCTAATTACGGAGTAATTAGCAAAAATAGGCGCAGCGATGTGAAGTAGGCTGTGTGCTCGCCTGAGCAGTTCGCAGTGTTTTTTTGTTTTGGTTGGTTTGTTGTTGTTGGTTTTTTTTTTGTTTTTTTTTTTGGGGGGGGGGGGGGTTGTTTTGTTTTGTTTGGTTTTGTTTTGTTTTTTTTTTTGTTTTTTTTTTTTTGGGGGGGGGGGGGGGTGATGGCAGTTTGAATTAAGCGTCAAGTGTCCGATTCGATCAGGAAGTTGTAGGATCGAATTTCACTAGTGTCAAAATTGGCAAAGACCTTGTTCTACATGTAGTACATTCGGCATTGACACCGCCTTATTGGTAACAAAACGTGATTTTAATAGTTCAACAGCCTGAACTGGAGCAAAATCCATAAAAAAGCAAATATTCAAAAACTTTGTTCAATTTGTTTACAGCCATATGATGTCATTTCCGTTGTCACAGAAGTATTCAATATTCAAGTTGTCAGTCATGCGAAGTTTGCAGCCTTGCTATACTTTAGTCCTGTAAAACGTAGGTGCTGAAAACAAGAGAAACTCCTGTTGGTGTAATAAAGTTACTGCTATCTATGAAAAGTTCGCTTCAATGCCGGAAAAGGACGTTAGCACTCGTGGAGACAAAAACAACGCAGTAGGAGCGTGTTCACTAGTTATAACGTACGTGGCCAGAAGACTGCCTTCCCTGATTAGCTCAAATGCTCAACCACTGATTGTTAATGAATGTGTGCATCAGCGGACGCGACACGTCTCCAGTGAGTTAGAATTAGATCATCTGTGTTTTGAGTTTTATGCACAATCTTTGTGCGTTGTTTGAAAGGCAGAATGAAACATCTTCCGCACATGGTATTACACAAGACCTTGACAAGAGCAGGTCATTGAATGGAAACAACATATTGGGCTGGTGACCATCTTCTTGTGGTTACAGGAATGGTCATGATGCATATCTACACACTATACTGTGACGACACAATCATTTCTTTTGTGTGTGTGACACAGTAAATCAGTGGCAAACCCGAACTTCAAAATTATTCCTTTCGTTGTAGATGCTGATGGCCAATCCCGTTGCACCTGGGTGAATTACTTTACCCATCCCCTTGATTTTGGGTGGCCCGCAGGATACATGTTCCTGAACGGAGTCAAAAACGATGGCACTCCTCCGTAAGTTTTTGACCAAATGACATAATGTTATAGCATACACATAATTAGTGAACTTACATTCTTTGTAAACAATCAAGAAAAACTTGTTTAGATGACTTTCTGTTCTTTCCGTTGTAGTTGATAAGAGGGTTTCTTTTTTATTTCTCTTGTTTGTTTGTTTGTTTTGGGGTGGGTTTTTTTCCTTGCGAGAAGCCCCGGTCCAAAGAGTTTAAACTTTGCGATTTCGTAACTGCATTCAAAGGTAATTAAGTCCATGTTTCAATAGCCCTCTAGATTTTCCAGATTTGTTTGTAAGAATTAATTCAGCCAGGGAAGTCACAACAGCAACAGGGAAATCACAAGACATGAACAAGCATACGACCAGCGTGAGGCAGGCGTCAAATGTTTGGTTCACAGACAAAATCTGTAAATATCGTCAATGTCTCCGATATTTTACCATCCCTCTAGACCGTCCAGGTTTTATATAAAAATTAATTCAGTCGGGGAAGTCACAACACCAAGAAGGAAACACAAGACATGAACAAGCATCCTGTCACAGTGTTAGACGACCTGCGTCAGTGAGGCTGACGTCAAATGTGTAATTCACGGAATTGACGTCACATCTCTCTCTCTCTCTCTAACCCCCCCCCCCCTCTAAAATTCAATATCCGCTATAGCGTAGTGGGTCTAATGTCATTAGGTCTTACACACTCGAAGAGAGGAAGAAAAACAACTGAAAACAACAACAAACAAAACAGATCAAAGAAAATGAAATTTGGAGAAACAACTTTATGGGATGGGGCCATTCGTCCTTGTTTATTCTTGGTCATTCCTACCCTTTAAAATACAAAATCTGTTCAAAGACGGGAAATTATAGCATAGATTAAGGGAGACAATTTATCATCCGGAAGAGAGGTAACCAGATATGAATTCAGAACTTACCTCCGCGAAGGATCCTTGCCTTGAGACTGTGTGTGTGTTCTGTGTTGTGTGTTTATGTTTCAAATGTTCTTCTGACTATCTAATGTGTTTGAAAACAATGTCATTCACCTGAGCCAAAGAGACTCTGCCTCCCTAGATTCTTTACGTTTCATTGTTTTGGAAAAAAAAGTGTCAAATTTCTCATGCGCTGATTGACTTTTTTTTTCTCCTTTGTAGTAACGAGGGATATTATGCTTTCGATCTTTGCCTCTGGGAATCCGTCCTGAACGCATATTAACCATCTTGAAAGTGCAATTTCCCAAGATGCGTTCACGTTTAACCCCTCAACAACTCACCCAACCCCTTCGAAGTTTGTGAAACGTAGTGTCCAGAATGACACAAACGCTCGCCGGCACAGTCATGTACGGGAGACAACCGAGATATGTACTCGCGCTTCCTCTGTGTCGGTCATTTCCAAAATCTCTATTAAACTTCTAATGCATCAAAAATTGTCATGTGTGAAACGAAAAGAGAGAGAGAGTGTGTGTTTGTGTGTGTGTGTGTGTGTGTGCGTGCTTTCATGGTGGTGGTGAGGGTACGTGCATGGTCAGGGTGAACCAGGATGTGGAGCCACGAACACGCATGGGTAGCCCTGACCAACAGCGTGTCAGCCTTTGATTTGGGTGTCTTTTTCTTCTAATGAGTCACTGTGAATGCTTTAGCTTAACAGGTTAATAATTATTCAGCACACACATTCGAACAGTTGGAACGAACCAAACAGACGCACTTGTAAACTTGCGGGATTTACACAAGGTGCATTTTGTATGTCTGTGTTGAGCTGACGTGGAACGTTCGAATCTCAAACGAAGTGAACAAGAAGAAAAGTTCTACAGGTTTTAGCTACGCTGCTTTGTGGACAGTTACGTTGGCTGCTGTGCCGCACTGTGTGCCCAAAGACCGTAGATAATGTCTTTGGTGTGCCGTTATGAACATGCTGAGTGCCTCGGACTTAATGGAATATGTTTAGATATAATTTTAGAAATGATAATAAATCTGTTGGGACCCGCTGTCGTCTTCCTCATGGTGAACATGCTCCTTAAGAGCGAGACTCCCAAGAGTGACTTCTTTTATTTTGTAACGTCTAGTCTGATTGGCCGCGCGGCCGTGAAACAAATCTGTTTATAGTACTTTCGAAAACCGGCGAAGGAAAAAAATCGTGCAAACTGTACGTACAACTACTTAGATAATAATGACATTGACGGGCCCGTCGTCCCTTGCCAACACTCGGTTTAACACCGGACACTTTTAATGCAGGAACAGATTGAAAAACCCGTCACGTCTGTTTCCTCGAATTCAAATTTAAATTATTTTATCAATCCCAGAAGGGAAATTATAGGCATAATAGAAATAATCCATAATAATGAGACATAATAATAACAAATAAAACTTGCACTAACAGAAGCCTCACCTATGAAAACCTACACCTATTTAGATAATAAATACCAGACATATCCGGCGGAAAACGGCCTTACGCGCCTGTTTCCTCCAATTGAGACGCATCGCATCCATTCATTCTTGTCTCTCAGACACCACTTGCACAAGGCTGTTGTTTGCTTTCGTCACATCGCGGCTGGACTTTATTTGTAACTCTGTTCTCGCTAGTCTTCCAGCAGAACAGATCGCGCATCTGCAAAGAGTGCAGAACAGTGCAGCGCGTCTCTTGCATAAGAAATGCAAGCGAGACAACATCACACTACCCTTGGAAGAACACATTGGCTGCCTGTCAGTTTCCGTATGTAATACAAGCTAGCAGTTGTGGCGAATTGACATTTCCGCCCTTTTTGTCCGCTCCGGTTTGCACCTACAATCCGTCGCGTACTCTCCACTCATCCAGTGGAAAGCTTCTCAAAATTCTTACGAGAAATGTGAAATCTGTTGGTGAACTTAACTTTCGGTTTTCCATTCCAAGAGTCCGAAACTAGCTTAGTGCTGGCCTAAGACAGATCCACCTTTGCCATGTTTCAAGTCAGCACTAAGCACTCGTTTGTTTGAACATGTTAATAATAACTCTCAGGCTGTCACATGTTACGTTTTATAAAACAACACATTTAGAAAAGAAAAGACATGGGGGGGGGGGGGGGGGCATGCAATAGTTTCTCCCTACAAGATCCCACATTAACAGGGGGTGGTTAACGTCCTTTTCCACCACGTATGGGTGATATCAAAGACGGGGCAACGAGAAATAGGCCAGCACAAATATTTGGCCCGTGCCGACCCGAGCGTTGAAAGTTCAACGCCAGTAACAGGTCATACTAGACTTGTTACCATCACAAGAAACGATATATTGTAGCCTTTTTTGTGGTATTTCTTTGATCATGCTTCACTTAGTACGGTACCCCCTCATCCCCCGTCCCCCCTCCAACACACACACACACACACACACACACACACACACACACACACACACACACACAAACACACAGACACACACACACACACACACACACACACACACACACACACACACACACCTTCCTTCCACCCACTCGTTCCCCCAAAACGACCTAAAGGGTTAGTATTCTGACGTACCTCTGGTATCTGTCTTTTTGTCCGACTACGGCGACCATTTGTATTTTTGTTGTTTCCTCGTGCCTGCCTACATGTTAATTGTGTACTTGTTTTCCAATTCGCGTCCTATGACGGATGGAATGGGATTGTTAACGTGCACACTTTGTGGCGACTTCATTTTGACGTCTTGCCGTGCGTTTCGTGGTCATTCGTGACACGATAAAACAACACCGGAAGCCCAACAAACACTTTGTTTCGTTTCGCGCCCACGTACTCGTTTACTTCCGAGCTCACTCACCTACCCACTCACAGGCTCAATACTCGTTCACTCATGCACGCAAGCACGCACGCGCAGGAAAAAAACCCACCGGAAAATGGAGACGATTTACACGCCGCACAGCGTGTTTATAATTACACGCTTTTTCATAAATACCACTCCTGGGCTGGTAGTTGTGAAGCTTAATATACACGCGTTTAGCTAGAATATATGCGCGTTTAGATTTATACCAGACGTATAAGAAACACAATTTCCATATTCATGAAGCCCGTTTGAATCTTAACGCGGTGTCTACACGCGTGTAGTGCAATGTGGCCAGACTCGACCGTATAACCAGCTTGCCTTCATGTGCAGAGGCCAAATATTTGTAGACTCAAGGTTTTTACACAGAAGTAAACTCAAAGGGGATTAAGGGGGCCGTGACACTCGTGATACTCAAGGGAGGGTACTTCAACGGCGGTCTTCCGGGTCAGATCGTCGCTTCGATGGAACTTCAGAGCATCGTTACTTCAGTAAATGGGAGATACTTATGTTTATGCCAAAGGCACAATGGACGACTCCACTCCTGTCAATCAAAACGGTCGAGCCCCAAGAATTCAGCCAATCGCGTCGCGCGGCATAGTGAACACAACACATGGCATGGTCTTCAAAGCGAGAAGCACGTGTAGGTAGATACGACTGAAACATGGAAAGAAAGCATTATCATCCATAGCGGCATCTTTTTCTTTGATCTCTCCTGTGGAATAAGTGTCCGTACTGTACTAGTACTTGAGAAATCATGTGAAACGGAGCACGACATCACATGACAATCAGGCATGCTTCCTTGCAAAAAGGTTCTTTCTTTCAGACAGAAAGAACAGAGATACAGCCTTTTGGGAAAAAAAAAAAAACAAGATAGCCACCAGCCCAATATGTTGTTTCCATTCAATGACCTGCTGTAGTCACAGTCGTAGTCGTTATGTCATGTATGCAGCCCGCGCGCACACGAACGCAAGCTCTCTGACATCAAGCATGCTGACATAAAGAAAGTACTGGAAACCCTTTCCGTGCCTCTATGCACTCGCAAAACCCCAAACACATGAGGTTGTGTGAGCTCGCCAAACGTTTTGGCGTATGCGAGGTTCTACATATAGGCCGTGGGCCAGAGGCCTCTATAAGGCCTAGTTTTTGAGTTTTTTTCAAATTTGTGCAAATCACAAAATTTTAAGTGTCCCTAAATGTAAATTTCACGCTGATTTCAAATCTGAAGAGATCCCAAACGTAAGTATGCGCACTACTTCAGAAAATGAGGGACAAGTCTGTGATGACCCTTCATAAGAAGTATCAATACTGTGATGTTTTGTGGCTGCAAATGATGCACTATTCTATTCAAAACAACTTGTCTTGTCCCTTTTGCCTATGACAATATAAACTATACATGATTAGTAAACAAATTTGGCAGTTAAGGTTACTTGCAGGTAGGAAAAATATAAGAGAGATAATAAGAAGATAAGAACTTTATTAATCCCCTCAGGAAAATTTATCGTGTACAGCGCTTGATCACATAATACACAGTACAACTATTATGACACAATAACAAAATCTCCATGAAGAAATCAGCCATGCACCCACACGCGCGTCCACCCATCACATATATATATATATGCACCCACACACTTAAGTGACTTATCCATAGTCATAGCATACACTCTTCTCATGCATACCGCCATGCCACACACCACAAAGTGAAATAACCTGCACACATAATACATACTACATAGTGAAGCTACGTATTATAATTACATTATTAAAAACAAATCTACAATTCAGGGGATACTACTATAGTTCATCATAGGCACTGATCTACTGGTGTACGCCTATGTAATTTACACCATGCATCCACGCACTCTTCACTCATACACCCATCAAATACACTCCTGGCAGAAATACTGTTATGAATTTCATGATTAAGAAGAAAACTGTAATTCAAAATAATTTAGTCCATCACAAAAACAAAATCTCCACATAAAATCAACCATGCTTTGCACACTTATCTGCTCATCCACATATCACATGCGCACACACACTCAGCCATAGTCGTACACTCCACACCTCCACGCCATACATCACCTGGTGAAATACATTCGGATTTCCAATGCACTAGTCATCTTGCCTCATAATTTCAAACATAATATAAAAAGAACTAAAACTGTTAGAATACTTTGAGAACACAACCACAACAGGGGTTATTTCACTTTAGCAGCACACTGTACAGCAGCAACAGGTAGTGGACGGCACGCTCTGAAAACAGACTAAGACCTACAGTTATCTGATCAAAGCTAAGTTCTAATCATCAATTAAACGCTTTAGTAGCTTCAGGCACACGGCGTTGCAGACTGTACCTTTAGTTGCAGGCGGAAGGGGAGGTAACACAGCTGCCTGACCTACATAGAAGCCAGGCAGGCACCACAAACTGCTAGGCGGGCTAGCCGCGGCTGACACCTATGGAAACACACCACATTTTTCTTTTCTCATACCACAAACTGATCCCTCCAATCACAATGCCGCACTACTAATCATCAGATAGTGCTTAAGTTGAAGTTTTCAAAGACTCTAAACATGCCATACCTTGTGGCAACAAACTTTGTGAAAATCAATGTTATTTGATGCATATCCAACGCATAGGACGGCCTACCGTGCGATACCATGACAAAAACACCTATCTTCCAAGCATTCTGCAAGTAACAACTAACTTATTTCAGTACTAAACATACACTGAGCGGGAAGCTACATGTGTCTGCCATGCAGTGCACTGACCTGTTTCCGTAAACATTTTAAGTGGTGGGCGGGAGGCCGTGATTAATTACCCCACTCCCCGGGCAGAGCAAGCGCTCGGGCGGGCGCGCGGCTGGCCAGTATCCGTGGCCTTATTACAAATTCTTAGTTCAGTGAGAGTGTTTGTACTACTAATTTAGCAGGTGGTGTACTGTTCACACACGCAAAGGGAAAGTTTACTCTTCGGTGTCTCCTTACTTTTAGCTGTCTTGTTTTGATTTGTCTTTCAATTCTTCTTAACTGCATGTTTCTTTAGCTGCTGATGATCAACTATACACAAACTGTGTGACGAACAAATGCATTGTACACCGAGTCTAGTCTATTCTATGGTTATATTTTTCTTCTCCTTTCTGCGCCGCTTTGCGGGAGATGACTGAACGGCTGGTGCCGTGCTTGTCAGGCACTCTTTTATTGTTGGTCTTCTTCACTCTTTAGTCCGTGCGCTTTGTGTTTCGTTTGATTAAAAGCAGGCTGCTCTTTTCTCCCTGTTCTCCATGTATTGTTTGGAATGATCCTGGCACTTAGAAACTATTGGCGAAAAAAATGCGAAGTGAATCGCCTTGTTGATCATCCGCAGACAGTGCAGCTGACTTGGCCTATCGGATGTCGGAAGTATGGATGCGGGCGAACAGTGGGTTTAGTTCTTTGAACTTTGAGCAGATATCATCAGTAGTTGTGTGACGTGTGATGTTCTCAGTTCAGTCAAATATTTTTTTGTACAATGTGACATAAATCACAAATTTTACACAAAGAATTAAACCGAAAATTATGTTCGCTATCTAGGTATTTTTCTTCCTCAATTGTTGTTAAAACGATGCATGACACTTGCCTTGCTACTAACACAGAAGCACAAAAATATGCAACCACACACCTCTTTTTTTCTTCTGTACAGCATCCACGAAAAAATGTTTGCAAAAGAAAACACCAACACTCTACAGCTGAGACGTCCCTAAAAGCACATGTCCAAAAATTACAAGGGTAAAAACTTAGGTGAAGGAAATACAGCACTAGAAACTTTGGTAAATTCCTGTATCTGCTAGCAGGCCACAACAGAGAATTAAGAGGGAATTCCAGAGCAGCACCATCTGTGTGCGCGCGTGTGCTGCCCGCGGGAAGGGAGGGGCCCTGACAAGTTACAGCTGGCTCTGCCAAACTAAAGAGCAAGGCTAAAGAGGCGCTTGTAAAGCCGTGGGCAAGAAAGATCTCCCATGCCTTTAAGTTTGGCTTGCAGGAGTAATTATTCTCCCACTGAATGTACTTTTCTGGCCCTCGATGAGGCTGAACAGGGGGTGTCACTGTCAGACACTGGACATGACAGAGATGTTTTTTTCTCAAGTCTCTTATAATAAATTATCACTTCAAGCCTCTTCTGGGGTTTCCCCACCACTGACTCAGCTTTCTTTACAACTTTGTCCACTCTACCCCTGTCCTGTTTTGAGATCTGACTACCCCAACAGACACAGCCCAAGAAGAGGACACTGCCTACAAAAAGTACAATGGACATGTATACATACATGTGTGTAAAACATGTTCAGAGTTTTCTCATTAGCATCAAAAGAGTGTAATTTCCTCAAGGAGTACAGTCTGGATTGAGATTTCTTTATCACATGATCAGTGTTAGCATTCCAGTTCAGTCTGCTGTCAATAATCACCCCCAAGTATATAATATATAGGTCAACCCTCTGAAATACCTCCCCCTTAATATCTACAGGATCAACATACTTGGCTTTTTTCCCTGAAATCAATTACCATTTCTCTGGTCTTACCAATACTGAGATGTAAAAAATGACACCACTCAACAAAGTTTATTGTAAAGATGGGCAACAAACATCATAATATATTATATTGGGAATGAGGAGATTGAGACGCAGCAGTATGCAATAAAGCTGGAAAAAAAAAAAAAAAACTCCTGACTGAGTACAGTGCCATTAGTATTTAAAACGATAAAGTTGAACAGCATAACGAAACAGTAATGCTCATAATTACTTACAATACAAGGCAGAAAACTGCATGGTCTCTTTTCACGGTCTCTTGGTGTAGCACCTGAATGCCCTGTCTCATCATCTGACTGGTCTGTGAGAATTTAAACTGGTGTTGTCACACTCTCAGATATTGTGGCTTTAATTGTTAATACCTCAGACGTCACTGTCAGAATTTACACTGGCGTTGCCTTAGCCCCCAATGCTGTGGCTTTACCAGTAATTTCTGTCACCTCAGATATCACTGTCATACTCTGATGTGTCACTGTCACAATCTGAAGCACCATCACACACCTGGCTCTCAGCTTCATCTGCACTGTTAGCTACATGTAAGATGTCTTGTGCAGTGGCAAGAATCTTTCTCTTTACAGTCCCACTGACATCAGCAAATTTGTCCAGCCAAACTTCATTAATAGAAGTACCACACATCCACACCAATAAATTGAACAAGCCCACAAGAACCATCTCCATAGCATGCTCCGTTGTGAGATCCTTGCTGTCAGCAGGCCATACTGCTGGTGATGTCACTGACATGACCTGCTCCCTCAGATACATGCTCCCATGGTAAAGTTGCCTCTTGTTGGCCTCATCTGAAAAATATTGTACCAGCAACAGGCATATAGTGACCTTAGGCAGGATGCTTGGCACAGCTGAAATACTCCCCGATCCCCTCCCCAAACAACTCAATTAGTACTGATCTAGGAAGTAGTGGAACTCTCAATTTTTTTTAATTTTTTTTTAAATATACGCTATTCATCGTGCTACGTTGAAGTTGACCGTGACTACAAAGAAGTCTAGACCTGTCTATATTATGAGGTCCGGCAACGTAATTATCAAGATCACTGAAAAATGCTCATATTATCATTGTGATTACATACTATTTTCACGAACTTCTCATTCAATTTAATAAATCAAACCTAATCCGAAGCACCACGAACAAAAGTTGCAGAAACTTACCTTGAACTATGATATGCCTGTAATCGATTGTAGCATTTCTTGTGAAACCCTGCCTCGTCAACGTTGAGGTCACTAAAGGCTTCCAAAGAATGACGAGCGACGTCTCCTTGAGTGCAGACGAACAAAGACCACCTTTCGCGACATTCCGAGACTCTTTGCATCGTTTTCTCGCTGAAAGAAAACTGTTTCACTACTGTTGGTCGCCCGTACAAAGCGTGGGCAGCCATTTTGTTTCCAAGCGTAGTCTCTTTCTGATTGGTCGAAAAATTAATTTATTCATCAAGTGAATGAATCGGCGCCTCTTCAGTAAAATCCGATTACCTCCCTTACAAGCTCTTTCTAATTATCTTTCATCCGCGATTAAAAACCAGTGCGCAACATTTCAGCTGAGATCTCCCAGTTTCTATCTAGTTATGGTGTATTATTGATGATAAAAACCAGAAAATGTCATTTGCATTGCAAAAATATTTTATGACACGAAAACCGAGGGCGGCCCACGGCCTATAGTAGAGCGGAAAACTTTCTGGGCCCTATAGTGAAACGCCAAACTAGTGATCTTTTTGTGACTAACAAAGGATGGGGCATATGGAGTGAAAGATTGTGAAGTAAAAGAAGGTTTGGAACCATTTTGAGAACGACGGAGGCTGGACAAAATTTGCTGTAGCTGCTTTTGTCAGCTCCGTGAGTGCAGACGAAACAGCCATATTTTTGAGGGGACCAGCAGTTTACTAACATGTTAAACTACAGTCAGTGCAATGTTCGAGCAGCCAGTTTTAAAGATATTTTATAAACTGATTGTAAGGCTAAGGAAAGTGTACTTCAAAAAAGTTTTCTTTGTATCTGCCAGTAGAGACGCATACAAATTCAAACACGATCGCTGTACGAACGCGATGATCCCTTGGAAGTGTCACGTGACAAATTTGGCGCGTACTCGAAAGAATCGCGAAGAACTCGACCAGTTGTTGTCTTAAATTAGTTCGCTTCGTTCTTTAACGCCTCGATCAAAAGACATTGCGGTGCACATTTGCAGAACTACAATTCTGGTTGACATCCTTATTATTTTTCATAACTTTTAGTTGCTTAATATTTGGAAAGCGGCTTTGCCGTCTGACACATCGCCTGAATGACAAGACTGCGTGCCGAAGGGTTTTGATCTGCAGTATCGTGGGGTCGGTAGCAATAGAATCAGCCATGTGAGCAAAGGAAACAGTTTCACAGATTTCTTTCAAAAGTCCTGCGTGTGCCAGTACAGATAATTTTTCAGACTTTTAACGCCAGTGCAGCTAAGGGCGAAATCAAAACGACCACTGGAGTGGCTGTGATTTCATCACATAAAGATGTTTATCAACAAATCTATTCGTTTATTCTAGCGCAAACAAGACACTTTATCGTGGGAAAAGACGTGAGCACTAGCAGAAATTATGTCTTTAAACTGAAGAACAACACCTAACCCTACTCCCATCCCTACTAAGTCGCGCATATGCAGCACATGTGTCAGCCGGGCTCCGTCTCACAGTGTGTGTGTGTGTGTGTGTGTGTGTGATGTGATAAATCAGCAGCTTCAGTTCTGGAAGTTTGTCACTGGATAACTAAAAAAAAAAAAAAAAAACAAAAAAAAGCTGCAGTATAGAAAAAGGAAAGAAGATGAAAGTACTTGTACACATTCCTATTAATTTCACTGGTTGGTTTAGGGCAAAACAGAGTTAATAGATATCTGATACCCTTAGTATAGCTGTCAGCTGTTTGAGAATGCAAAAGTGATTTTCTCATTTGAAATATTTGCATAGAAGCTAGTTTGGCCGGGGCATACTGTCCTTGCTGCTGACAGGTAATCGCCTCCACTGGGATGGGCATAGACATCTGTCTGTCTGTCTGTCTGTCTCTCTCTCTCAGCTTTGTGTATCCACAATAACCGCCTTTAAATACTTGAAAGAACTGATTTACATGTAATCATCATTTCCATAAATTGAATGCTTCAGGACCTAACTGACTTTTCAAATGAGTATAGTAAAATTGTTATACAAAAACTTCAGTAAAGAAAAAAAAATCAGAAAAAAATCACTGAATTGAAGGAAAGTGGATGGCAGTGAGTGCTTTCATGTTTGACACAGACATATTATTTAATTTCATTACTTGAGCAGGGCAAAACAAATGCAGAGCTAACACTACAGATATTGGATACACTGTTCAGCTGTTTGTTATCAACCACATTAATGCGAAAGTGATTTTCCACACTGTGTGTAGTGGGCAGAAGGGTGTGTGAGAGGAGGGAGGGGGATGTTGGTGTTGGAGGGGCCCATTTCGTCCACAGCATCATAGAAGGTCATTTGATGGGAGAGACCTGGAGAGGGTTCACCGACGGAAATGCAAACAAAACAGTCAGTAGAAGGTGACTGTGGTGCATGTTGTCAGTAACTGCTGAAATTCTAACTTTTGACAAATGCAAACAACAGAAATGTCACACGGAATACACGTTTCACGTGTATAGCAGCAGAGGATGAAATCTGTGTAATAAGTGTCCACCACCTACATAGAACTGAACACGGCAGTGCATACTCTTTGAAACTTCATTTCCGTGTTCCAGTGTCATTAAGTACTCTACAATCTTCTATGTTTGGTAAACTGTTTATGGTGAAATGAGTCTCAAAACCATTTATTATTGTAATAGGCTTATTGTATATGGATGTACATATGTACCACTGTTCTACATGTAGGTACCATATGTACCACTGTTCTACATGCAGGTACCATTTCCGTATCCACTGCCTTAGATCTGCCCTACTGACTTAAATTAGCACTTGTATTCGCATTGTGAGAACATGCAATGTCAAAAAAATTACTTCTAAGATATTGTTAGAGCCCAGGATAGTCAGCTTCTGCTGATCAAAAGATTTTAAAATGATAATAATGATTTATGTAGAGCGAATAGGCAGACAAGTATCATAATGATTTGTGATAGTACATGTAGCATGTCTGAAAAAAAGGGAGATTTTATTCAGGCGACTCAGTATTAGAAAACAAATAGCAATGAAAAGTGAACTTACAGACACAGACACAAACGCCATACTGTTTGTCCAACCAAACAACAGTGCTATTTATTTTATTTTATTTTTTAAAAATGATTTTTAAAAATTTTATTTTATTATATTTTATTATTATTTTTAAATTTTATTATTTTATTTTATCATTTGTTATTTTATTTAATTTTTAAATTTCAGTTTTGTCATGAATGTTTTAAATGGGTTTGGATCTGTTAGTCGTTCAGGGAATAAATTAATGCCTCATGTAAAATGTTGTAAAGTCTCTACTTGCTTCCATGTGCAGACATATGTCAATGTGAAGTAAAGGGTTGTTGAGCAGTTTCTATTGACTCACCCAAAACCTTATGGGTTATGTTCTTCATAATTAAATTGTCAAAACACAGTATCCTACATTTTGACAGTAAGAAATGAAAAGTCCCTGACACTCCCTCACCTCCCCCCCACACCCCCCCCCCCCCCCACACCACTACACACACACACACACACACACACACACACACACACACACACACACAGAGTATCCACTCATTATTTTATTTTATTTTATTTTGTCAGGAATGTTTTAAATAGGTAAATCTTTGATACATGTAGCAGTAAGTCATTGAGGAAAACAGTGCTTCATGTAACATGTTTCAAAGACAATCACCAAACTTCTATTACTGTCTTCACTTGTTCCCATGTTCAGTCATGTGTCAATGTGAGGACAGGGGATTTAGAGCAATTCTTATTGACTCAGCTAGATCCTTGTGACTTGAGTTCTTCATAATCAATTTGTCAAAACACTATCCAAGATGCTAAATTTTGACAGTGAGAAATGAAAATTCACTGACTGCTCTTGTATAAGATTTGTACTGCTGGTTTCTTGTTAATGTTTTCTCAGCCGCGAATTAGTCTTTGTGGCTTGCGCGGCTTTAAGCCCTAAAAACTCACTCACTCACCCTGTTAATGTTTTCATTACATAGTAAAAGAAGGTGATTGCAGTATTTCTATAGGCGGTGGTTAATTTCCCTTAAAAACCTGTGGAAGAATGACCCTCACCTATTTCGCCCCCTAGAGTCATTTATGTGATGGCAAAGAAGCCCATCATGTTCATAGTCTTTACTGGACCAGACTGTTGCTACAACAGAACAGAAGGCTGACAAGGAGATTTGGCCTAGTGGTCATGACAGGTCCTGTCAGGTTTGGGACTTTTACATTCTAAAACAAAGTCCAAAATCAATGCTTCATTGTCCATGATGCCTGCCTCAACTTCATGCCAACTTTATATCAAGTGTTTATGTTCAGGATCTGGGAGGGATGGTAGAAAGGAAACAAATAAATATACTTTGCAGAAAACGTGGTGGTGGTGGTGTACAAATGCCCACATGCCCCCCCCCCCCCCCACACACACACACACACACACTCGGTCAATCAATCAAGCAGTGAGATGATATTCAGTGCCAAAAAAAAAAAAAAAATCGTCAAGTCAGAGCATACTTTTAGTGATCTAGGTGACTGACAACGACTGGTGTATTTTTCAGGAAATAAAACTGACTAGTTGGGTTGCAACACCGTAACTTGACCACTCGATGAAATAGAAAAAAAAGAAGGGTCATTTTATTTCCAACATCTAGTTGGGAATATAGTATCTGCCGTGTGCGCTGTCCTCCCCTTTCCTACCTTCCCGTGAGGAAAGGAACTCAAGAAACCTAACGATGGAGTGCAAGCTAATTGAGAGTAAAATTGATTCGGGACAGTCGGCTCAGTTTGTGGCGTTCTTTCAGTATGAGTATCATACATGGACGCGTCGTGCCCCACAGCAGTAAGTCAAACCTGAGATATACGCTTTTTTCAGGGGAAAAAATAATAATGCCAAGTGGTTTTATTACCGTTAGACCTATTGGAGTAAAACTGGTTTGGAATTCGCGTGGATTCACCACGTTTTTACAAAGTTGAAACCCCCATGGATTGCGGAGCCCACCGTATAGCCGCCATCTTGTTTCTAATGTCAACATGTAAATCCGATCGTCTTTGACCATTAATTGTTCAATATATTTACTTCTGAGTATTTACTAAGAAACTTTTTATTCCAAAAACGCGTGAAGTTGCTACAAATCTGAAAAATACTCAGTTTGGGTGGATTTATTTACAAAATCTGCGACCAGCGATACGTTCTTTCCATCAAGAGCTCCAGTAAGGGAGGCAATTTGTGACTGGTTCCCGACCGCTCGACTCTCCAAAAATCCTTTTCTCACATATTTTGTCCAGCCTGACCACATTTCTTATACTCAGATTTATAAACACTAGGTACTTCTAATTTCTTCGGAACCCTCCATCCTTTGTTAGTCACTTGACGGATCACGTATCACTCCACCGATTGCGTTTTCCGCTCTACTACTAATAGGTGAATGAATTCTTGTAATAAAGTCGTTCCCCTTTGACAGAGTTACTTCCCGCAGACCTGACTCACAGACGATTGCTTACTGGTATCGGAGAAGAGACCCTCCCCCCCCCTCTCTCTCTCTCTCTATCCTTAGACGCGCGCTTGCACGCACACACGCACGCACGCACACGCAAACGCACACGCGCACACACACACACACACACACACACTGCTTCTGAGTGTGAGTCAGTGGCAAAAACGAAACCCACTGAAATTCCCGCTTTCCACATGTTGTAGAGATCGCGAAAAGATACTAGAGAAGGTTTGCAGAAATCTTCTTCGCCTGGTTTCTTCGCTAGCGGGTGACGTCACTCTCCGCGCGAGCGCTTGCCGAGAAGTATTCTCTTCGCTGACGCGCACAGGGTTTGCACCGAGCACCGAGTGGTGGCTTGAATTTCATAGGGTTATGCCCCTTTGACCTACGGGCGTGTTCTCCCCTGCGTTTCCGGTCGGATTGGCGCGAGGAAGATGGTGAGTGCTTTTTGACAACAAATGTCTGATTAAACAGCTTTTTTTATGATTTTATGATAAGATGTAAGTTCTTGGATAACCTTCAGTGATATTTTTCACGAAAACATAAACCGTTTTCTTTCCTATAAGCTGGCTGTGCTTTGTATGTACTGTTCAAACACACTCCAACAGCTGCCTACTTTCGGTTTTCACTCCACATCTTTGAGTTTGAGTAGCTTGAACTGGAGTGGAAGGCCAGGTTTTCCAAATTATATATATCACACTAGCCTCACTTAGCACTGCGATTGTTTTGCTTGTGCCTCAAACCGTATCATGCTTGTGATAGGTCTAAAGTAATAGTGATTGCTACTAAATAGATGCCTGTGCCAGCCCAGCAGCCTATCTGATCAAAAGTTTATGGCAGTCACTGTGGCAATTTAGTTTTTACTGCAATTATCTCCAATAAATTACTACGTCCAATTTGACGAAATTGTGATCTGACACCGCTTTGCAGGCTGAGAAGAAGACAACCAAAAGGCTAATTTGGACAGAAGACATGGACCATGAGGCCATGGCCCAAATTGTCCTCTATAACCCATGGGCCAGAGGACACAGCTGGACGGAGTTCCACTCAAATCATATGGCCGGACATCCGACCTTGGGCCCGGCTGTTGTGGCGTCATGGAAGTCTTTCTACGACAGGGGCAAGGTTCTCATGGACAGGCGGAAGGCTCAGGTGGCCAGTGCAGTAAAGAAGTAAGGGGTTTTTTTATTTGAAAAACATCTCATAGAATTTTCCCAAACTACTTAGGTTAGGCCAAAGGAAAAGGTACCTGTGGTTAGGGTGACCCGACCGACCCTGTTCTGAGTTCTGAGCTGCCGACCCTTATCTTTTTTCCTGGGTTTCAAAAATAAAGAAGTAAATAAATAATAAAGATGATGGATGAGTAAAGGACAGCCCCCTCCCCCAACTGTTTGATTTTTAATCCATAACAGCACCTGGGGATAACTATATGTGATGCCCCTTCCCACCCCCCTCCCTCCCCCACCCAATCCTCACTAGTTTCCAGCCTTCTAAAAAAAAAGTGAAAGCCGACCTACTGACCCTACTTTTTTTCACCATGTCACCCTAACAACAAGTTTTTTTGTTTTTTTTTTTCCTTATAGACTTTAGGGGTGGGATTAGTCCTACGTTATGGAATAGGGTCAGGTTAGTGTGTCAGGGTAGGTTAGGATTTGATAGGGGTTAGTGTTTCACATCATGCATGCACAAGGATTCCTCCCCAGTGATACTCCAGTACACTGCTTCCATTCTGTGTTTGGAATATCTTGTCTTAAACATAGGTTTGCTGTTCTTGACAGGTCTGGCAATGATGACGAGGAAAAGCCCTCCGATTTTGAGAAGGCTGTGGACGATGCCATTGAATTAGCTGGGGGTCAAGAGGAGCCTCAAAAAAAGAAGATCAAGATTGACCAGGCAACAATAGACATAAGGGAGGCTGCCATGGACACTGAAAATCAACGTAAAGTTGGTAAGACTTATCCCAAGAGGCTACAGCAAAGAATTTAGTTAATTTAAAAAAATGCCCAGTGCTTGAGTATTAGTATTACAAGCTAATCAATGACATCCAATCAATTTGCCACAAACGACTTCCCATGTATATGATATATATACTATCAGAGACAACCTGACTCTGAAGACCACTTTTCCATGATTCCTGAGTTTTACTCTAGAAATGTAGAATTACATGTACCAATAAAAGAGATACCACATGTATGCTCCTATTACCCAAGACAACATTTGTTGGATAAGGATTATTTGGAGTTCACTGGAAGGTTTGTTCCAGTTTACATTTCATTAAAAAAAATTGTGCATTGTATGTTTCTCAGAGAAGGCAAAGGAGCCACCAGCCTCTGCCAGACGGCCATCGCGAAACATCATCGGTGACGCCCTGGCAGCAAGCATTGACCTACGAAAGGAGGCACAAGCTAGGAAAGACCAGGAGAGGGAGCAGGAGAGGCAGGAGAGAGAGCAGGAGAGGAAGGAGAGAGAGCGGGAGAGAGAGCACGAGAGGAAGGAGAGAGAGCGCGAGAGAAAGGAGAGGGAGCAGGAGAGGGAGCAGGAGAGGAAAGAAGAAAGGGAGATTAGGATGAGAGAGCTTGACCTTAAGGAAAGAAACATGAACTTGAGGGAAAGGGATATAGCCCTTAGAGAGCAACAGGAAAAGGCTGTCCAAGCACAAAGTGCGGCCATGCTAAATGCAATAAGCACCCTTGTGGACAAAGTGAAAAGAGATTAGATTACAATTTGCATGGGTGTGTTTTGTGGCAGTATTATTTTTCTCACTTTATTTTTCACATTTTGCAGCAATTGTTGTGTTTCCCTGTATCTATTTTACATAAGAAATCTATGAGACTTTACAAATGGATACATGTACACGTATTAACTCTGTGTATTTTCATTGATGTTGGTGTTTGGAACTGGTGCCCTATTGTTTTTTGAAAATGGTGCTATATTTTGGTATTTTTGTTGTGTCTCTTCGGCTCAGCAGGCCGAGAGATGTCTTATGTCATCCATTTAAATGCAATGGAAGAGTTTTCCATTTTGCTTTTCTTTTTTGTATTCATATCTTTCCCTCTGCCAAATGTTGCTTTAAAAACGTTTCTGGTGCTCTTCAAGTTGTAGGATGCACTGTTCCTAGTAGGCATTTGATCAGTATTGATAACTTTTTATGTGAAAGTAGACAGGTACTGCATGGACTGTTGAAAGAATTGTGTCACGGGTGTCAGACTCTTAGCTAATGCAGCCCCATAGTGTGTGTCCTGCTGTGTTGAAGTATTTTCTAGTCATGTGAATAACTATGAAGTATCTGTCATGTGTGATGTATCAAATTTGACTCCTGTGTTTAGGTTTATTTTGAAATCTACCTCAGTCACAGAGAAGTGATTTTCCTCAGAAAGAGGAACTCGGACTGGTTGTGTTTCTTGTTTCCATCTGTTTACTGTGCCATGACCAGAGCACGTATTGTGTGATGATTCTTATGAAAAAAAAATGCAAGCAGCAAACTACTAATTCATCTCTGGTTGCTCTGCGTGCATGTGTGAAATGTGTGCTTGTGAAGAGGATGCGAGCGTTTGTATTCACCCTTCTGTAGATGTAACTGAGTGTGCGCATGCAAGCACTTTCTGTATTCCAATGCCAGGTTTAAACTGGTACCATAGTGAAAAATCACTGGAAACAGCCCTTCTTTGGCCCCATATGTAGAGTCAGTGATTTTTCACTAAGGCAGAGTTTAAACCTGGCATTGGGACCTGAGAAATCTGTTTTTGTGCATTTCTTTTAAACATTTCTTTCACCAAATCATACATAGAAAGTGAATGCAATGCATAGCAGGGCAATCTTTTGATTCCACCAGCCTCTGGGGTGATTTTCTGCATACACACTGGGTGCATGTGGGAGCACGAAAGAGTTACAAAGCATGTTTATGAAAGTGCGTGCAGAGACAGAATAAAAAAGTTAACATCATGAATAATAATTTTCTGGTTCATTGTCCAATTGAATTAGTAAATTGTGGGTGTGCTGTGCATAGCATGACTGGTGCTCAGAGCTGTGAGATCCATTGTCAGCTGCACTATTCACAATTTGCAAACACAAGTTTCACAAAGCACATGCACATTTTTCGCTTTTGCTTACATTTATAAGGAGAAATAACAGGACCGTACAACATACCATTTCATCCTGATTTTTATTCCTGTATGCGTACTGTACCACATCCATAGACAGGAACAAATGAACGGTGTACAAATAGAACCCAAATTTTTTTTTGCAATGTGGTAATGTCATGGGAACAAGAACACACATTTTTTTTCCTGGTAACCCGACTGACCCTGATTTTTACCCCTTACCGCTACAGGCGTGCACTATACCCATGCTGAAAATGTAAGCAAAAAATCCCTACCAACCTACCCTATACTTTTTTTTAAAGAGATGCTACCAGAAAAAACAACACCTGAAAACCAGTACCAGTGGTAAGCTTGTAGAAGCAATACATACATACTCTATGCATATTCAATGCACGTAAATGGCAGGAACTTGACCATTTCAGCGATAGTAGAACATCACTAGCTACACAGAAATCTAATACAGGTACTGTTCCAAAGTATGGGGATCAACTCCAAAATGACGGGAGGTTTGGCTACCATACAAACAAGTATGGCAGTTGGTCAAGAAGACAGCGACATGGTACAATTTTCCTACAGGGGATTTGTAGAGCTTTATGTTTTTTGGGAAGTCCATGAAGGCCCAAAGACTGATAATTTTTCCAAACTCCCATTCAACAGCCATCCTAACTGAACTCATGGAGGCATTGAAATTTTGTTGCTGAGGTGTGAGGTTAGCTCCACGATGTGGCCGTTGAAGATGATTTCGAAGAGGGTAGGCGGAGTCGCCAAAGAGACAAAGTGGGTTTCCTGCCTGGTCATTGAATGTGGCCTCGCAGTGAGTTAAAATGTCACTTTCTTGTAGTAACCAAGCGTCATGCCTTCTACCAGGAACGGGCCCGTACAGGTTGACAATCAGCCCATTTGGTGCTACGACTGATTGAAATTTCAGGCCATGAAAACGCTTGTGGCCACTGAAGACTTCCCGCTGATGGCGGGATGGTTTGCACATTTTTCGTACTGTGCCATCAATGAAACCCCAGCAATTCTGGAGGGGGGACCCTGCTGCATGAATTGCAGCACAATATGCTTGGATAGCACCCTGTGTCAACCATGGTTGATTCCAGTCTGTTAAACGCGTGTGAAAGTTCCGGTACAGGTGCTCAATGCCAAGTAAGAAAAACAGGTTGCATTCCTTCTTTGTACGATGAAAAAACTCCTGAAGTTGGGAGAAGCGGCTTGGGTAGGCGAGGCGGTTGAGAACTATGCAGAGCACTTCCACTCCTGTAAACACACAGACATGGAAACAAGTGAGCAATCAATGTTTAGATAGACACTGCATTCCAGCAGTCAGTGAATGTAACGAATGTATTTTTTTATTTTTTTTAATTTTTTTGGTACATGTATCATTTCATACAAAACACAGAAAACAGGTAAGTTCCCTTGCAGAATTCTGTTTTGGTAAATCCATGACCTTTCGCCTGAATCGCGCAGGCTTCATCAGATGACTGTGGGGCTCGGGCTTGAATAGCACAGTCAGGGAACAACATAAATTATATGCTCATATTTTATACACAGATTTCAAATCAAAATATATCACATATTGTAAACTAATTCACTCTCCCGTCAGGCAGGATTGCATGGCAAATACTTGATTCTGCTTGACAGGTGTAAACTCGATGTAAAATGTAACTAGTATGAACACATCCAGTAATCACAGAACAAGTGCGCAAGGTACATCACAATGTGTTACCACATTATCTCACATGTTAATTGGGTACCTGGGGCATGGAATCGGTTAGGGGTGGAGAACCGCTCAGGAATACGCAGAAGGGGGCAGAGACGGTGGATGTCATCTGCTGTGAAACGAAAATTGTCCAGGCACTGTTGCTCATTATAGTTGTCCAACGAGAAATCCCTGGCAAAATGCAGCCTCTCCTGGTCATCATGGCAGAGCTGCAAAACAGCTGCCACCTCTTCTATTGGGATGTCAGGGTCAGTGATGTATTCTGCTAACACCTGCGCATCCCAGTCGTAAGCTGCTGCAGCCATGATCTTCTTAGACGTCCTACACGTACACAAAAAGTGTCATAAAAAATTACTCAACCATGCAAAGCTGTGAAATATAACTGACAAGGAAAAATACGTGTTTCAACTACATCACAACAACTTGGCTGACCACGATGACAATTAAGTCTGTAGCTATTAGCTGTCGTGACAAGGGTTGCAAACGCATTCATGGCATAAAAATTACTCAAGAAATCTTGAAACAGCATTAGAATAAGACAAATAACAGCCGTAAGAGGTGCTGACTCGAAGTCGATGAGGACCAAAACAACATCAGTCCTTGACCGATTTACCTGCCCTAACGATTGAACCCTGTTTTACAAAATAGAAGCATGGCAGCAATCATTATACATGTATATATGAGGGAAATATGCTACACAAACATAGGCATACCAATTATTCAAGAAAATCCTTCACTAATCAATGTAAACGATACACGAAATTGACTTCGTACAACTCACCGTTTCAGGGAAGAATCGGCGGGGTTTCTTCGTACCACTGCGCAGCCGGAAGTGTCAAAACGTCATAAGTAGGCCAAAGAGCTTAAAATAGACGGGGGATTCCCTTGGCGGCCGAAGAAGTAGCGAGTGCAAACCTTCCCTACTGCATTTCGATGCAAAATAATTTCTAGACCATCCCAGTAACGTGGTGCAGTAACGTCAGTAGATTACGTCACCTTGGAAAGATTTCGAACCTTCCGATAAGTTGAGGAATGTTCTAGATCTGACCTGTTCAATACGTTAGCAGCCGCGGTCTAATGCACCAACCCAGCCTACGGACGCAAGGCCGGCCTTGATCGCAAGTCCAGCCTACGGTCGGCAAAATTGTAATGCACGAATGCAGACATGGGCAAGGCTTTTGACTACAAGGTAGCCTAAACAGCTCCGATTTAGGCTGCCGATTTCGCTAGCCTACGCGAGAAGGCTTTAGCCTACTGCGAGTTCAACATGACCGCTAGATACTATTTTCAGCAACGTTGTCGTCGAAAAATCGGCCCGGGTCGCATTTTTCGCGACCGGAGTGGGTGGGTGGGTGTTCGGGGGTTTAACGTCCTTTTCCACCACATAGGCGACCGGAGTAATCCGTTGGACTCTTTTTCCACCACCAAACTAAGGAAGAAATTTCTTTTTGAGCGGGTAGCCAACATCACTCGTATTGATTAAGTAGAAGAGGACTTGAGCTACGATGTGCCACGTCAAGGTTCCCTGACACCAACTTTACAAGTACTTCTGGCACTGCGTTTATGGAAAGAAGACATCGACTTTACCCACTAACCCCATATATATATATATATATATATAGGGGCATCCTCCAAGTAGCCTCTTGTCTTCATGTCTTCTGAAACCTCTTGCAGAGCTTTAGGGTAGCGACGTCTGCTAGTACTGGAGACGCACCAGATTATTCTGGGGCAGCCTTTTAGTGCTGGTTGGACGCTGCAGCCCTCGTGGGTATCGCCGCATGCTCACCTGATGAGGGTCCCATTGACCCGAAACCATGGTCGTGAGCGGCTAAAATCACCAATTCATATGGCCTTGGTTGTACCGACCATTTTCCTCCCGGTGGGAGGGGAATGGGGGCCCTATGAATGGTGAGATACCCTTAGATCTGTTAGACGTTTCAGCGGTAGGATGGTAGATTCCCCCCCCCCCCCCCCACTGTGGCTTGTAGCCAATATAGGGCAAGGCGGACTTGTCCACTGGCATACAAAGCACACATCTCCTAGATCTAGGGAGCGCTCTCAGCTTTACTTGCTTCCCCTACTTTCAAATTGACCTGATTGAGCGCATGTTTTCGGCTTTAGCGACGCCTTTGTTCCTTTTCTATATTAAATGTAATTACATGACATTACACCTAGGCAGTTGCTCCTTCTAAATTATTTAGTCTTTCTCCGCTGAAACCTCTTGCAGAACTTTAGGGTAGCGACGTCTGCTAGTACTGGAGACGCACCAGATTATTCTGGGGCAGCCTTTTAGTGCTGGTTGGACGCTGCAGCCCTCGTGGGTATCGCCGCATGCTCACCTGATGAGGGTCCCATTGACCCGAAACCATGGTCGTGAGCGGCTAAAATCACCAATTCATATGGCCTTGGTTGTACCGACCATTTTCCTCCCGGTGGGAGGGGAATGGGGGCCCTATGAATGGTGAGATACCCTTAGATCTGTTAGACGTTTCAGCGGTAGGATGGTAGATTCCCCCCCCCCCCCCCCCACTGTGGCTTGTAGCCAATATAGGGCAAGGCGGACTTGTCCACTGGCATACAAAGCACACATCTCCTAGATCTAGGGAGCGCTCTCAGCTTTACTTACTTCCCCTATATATATATATCACACGTTACCTCGTGGCCTTATGTGCATGAGAAGCAACGCATAGTCGGTGAACAAGGGGGTGGGGAGGAGACCTCGGACCTGCCGTGCGACCCTCAGCTTGAGTATCGTTCTTCTGAGGCTACGTACCAGAGATGCTTATATCAAGGAAAACACTATATTCTCCTATTGAATAAATAGAGTTTTCACAATGAGGTGCCCCCGATTACGGAAAATACACCACACGAGTTTGTTGATTTCGACCGTAAAACTGCGAGTTTTAACGAGCAGTTTTACGGTCGAAATCAACAAACGAGTGTGGTGTATTTTACGTAATCGGGGGCACCGAATTGGGAAAATTATTTATACCACGTCCCTACCTGCATTTCAAGTCTTTGATTTGAAAGCTGACATCGGCAATCCAAATGCTTCACGCGACATCACTGACTGAGGTGCTTTATCTCGCTTTGTCCATAGGCTTTGAGAAGTCAGCTTTTCCGTTTCGAAGCCTCCGTCTTAGTAGAAAACTGGAACTAGCCTTACGCTTGTCACAAACACGACCGCTTGTTGATAAAACGCAGCAAAAGATCAACAATTCCACGTCAAGCGATTGGGAAAGCTCCTTCGTCCCCATTTCCGTACGAAGTCGAACTACGTCATGTCGTGACGTAAATTATTCTTTAGTCCCTTTTCGCGTCATATTGTGACGCAAATCCTTTCACCAGAACACACTGCTGGAACACTGCTAGGGGTAATACCTGTTCACTCTTTAAGGCGATGTCACACTGAAAACAAGTTTCCCTGCTACGGTCAAGACATTCCTACCTTACTAGACACCCTTTTCTTGTATGTAGAACTTCAATGCGTAAGAAATACCTCTGGATGGGGTTTCTGGGTAAAGTCGATGTCTCTTTTCCTTAAACATACATGTTGACTGAGCGGATACGGGAAGGTGTCACTTGACACTCCGCACGGCGGCTTTCATTGGTTGAAACATAAAACATGTTTTCGGATTTTAGGGCAGGCTATAAAACTGAAAACACGATCGAAACAATGTTTTGAAAACATTGTTGTGAAGTATGTCACGCGACAAAACACACTGTTTCGCAGCGAAACATCTGAAAACAATGTTTTCAAGTGTTTTTGCCCTCTCGTGTGACATGGCCTTTAGGTACAGCCATAAAATTCACGCGTGGTTGTCATGGGTACAATGTTTATACCACATGTGGTGAATTATGGATTTTATACCATGACTTGTAATATAATAGTGCTAGAGTGGTATAAAACGCTCTACGCAACACCCTTCCAACGCATCAAAATTCACAAAAAATTCCCACGCAAGTCAAGTGTGGGCTGATTTTAAAGAAATTCCAATGTTCCGTTTCTTTGCAATGACTGCAGCGACCCCCTACCCCCTCACTCCTCTGGCGTCTGCTAGCCAGTCAGCCAAGATACACAGCTGCGCATGAACACAAGTAGTCCACATGCTGGGCCAAAACAAAGGCTCATTTTCAGTGTGACGTGTGGCGTGAATCATGCTTGCGGCAGCAACAACACGTAGTATTATTATCAATATCATTATCATGGTTGTTGTTGTACAGCTAAGCCCAGACGAAATCATGGCGGAAACAAAGCGCTTTGTGGAGGTGTCAAAACAGATCCACAGTTTTGAAGAGCGTAACGTAACCAAGAACTTCAACCTGAAGAAGGATCAGCTGAAAGACGTCACAGAGACTCACAAACAGCTTGAGCAGCACTACAAGAAAGCCACAGAAAAAGTGTAAGTAACAATACAATCTTCTCAAATTTCACAGAATCTCTGTGTTGTAGTCAACTGCAGATCTGGGAGGGGAAGGGGAGATTTTAGTGCTTTGAGTACCATGGGACCAATTCTCCACCCTTCCCCCCACCAGCACCTGCTTGCACAGATTTTAGTCTAATTTTAAAAAAAAAAATCCAGGGGAGTATGCCCCAGTACAACCCTAGCATTACAGCAGATGTACACTCGTAACTTTGCCTCTGTCACTAAATGCTGAACACTTTTCCTTTTGGATCATGGACAATTTTAAGCCCGGCAGTTTATTTGAGCGGCTCCAGCACCAATAGCACAAACTAATCGCCTTCACAGACTTTTGGCATACAGCGTACTTGAAACAAGATGTCCAGTGTGTTCCTGTTAAACATTCTTAGTTCTCTACATCTGGCAGAAACATTCTCAGTCTTATGTTGTACACTGAAATTCCAAGTACACAGCCTCTTTCCACTGCATCATCGAACCATTATTTTGTTGTTATAGTGTTTTTGTTTTTTTTCCCTCCAACAGTGCCAAGGAAAAGGCTGACGTGGATAAAATGCAGAACCCATCTACACGAGCTTTCTTCAGTGACCAGCAGAGTTTTGATGAGAAGATGACAAAAGAACAGGTAGGAATACCAAATTCAGAGACAGACAGAGCAACAGAACAAGCAATACACTATTTTTTCCTGGGGATGAGACAGGACAACACAACAAACAAATGCCAAAAACAACAACAAAAATTTATAATCAAAGCAGGTATATTCTGTGCTCACTGCAATTTTTTTTTTTTAAGCAAACAACAAAGGGGGAGCAAAAGTGTTGTAGTTGCCTGTTACTGCATAGATGAGCTTTAAATTGTATATTCTATTATAATCTTCTTGTGTGTTTTCAGGAAGAGTATCTGGAGGCTGTGAGCGAGCAGGAAGTTGCTAAGAAACAGATGGACGGCATTGCGGAACAGAAGCAACAGCTAGAGAAGGAGGTGGCAACACTGGGGAAAAAGATGGAATCACTGATGAAGCTCTATGATGAGCAGGACGCCATACTGGGTAAGAACCATAACGATGCTCTCGTCTCGTGATATTGGCAATATGCCGCATGCACATGTCATGCAAATAATTCAACACTGTGGACATCTTTTTAAAAAAAGAAGAAAAAAAATTCATGCCACACACGAAGCTTCCCAATTTCGTCTGGTTTTTCTTCTCCCACATCTCTTTTTTTTTACAATTTTAGTTTTAATGGTAGTGTGAGAAGCCATTCTAAGTCAAGTTTGCTTTCTCTTTTATTTTGAAGTGCGTATGCGGCGTTCGGAGGTCTAGTGGTTAGGAGACTTTATCACCAATGTGAGAGGTCAGGTTCGAGTCCCATTTTAGGCAAAAAAAAAATTATTCTCGTTTGTGGCACCATTCATTCGGGCTAATCGTCTTCAGTTCTCTCCAGGTTCTCCAGCTTCCTGCCCCTCTGCTTTGGAAATGCTCAGCTCACAAAATTTAAAAATAAATGCAATTCTAAAGTCTGAAACTTTAGTAGCTGAGCTGACCTTTCACACCATGCGATTGTAATGTGTTTGTGTCCGGTGTGTGAGAGAATGCGTGTGATTCACGTGAGCGTGCGTGTTGGGTTCAGCTCGTGGCGCTTTGAGTTTAAGAAATTGGGTAAATACACAATACACAGATATTTTGTTATGTGAAAAGACAACACATTTACTGTGATCCCACTTGGGCAGGGGAATAGGTTGCTCCTTAACTTACTCATGGTATGAATATGGTCAGTGAAGGCTTGTAAGGTTGTGCATTTTCTTTCTAGGGAGAATCTTCAACGGTGCATATGGCAGTGAACTTGAGAACAAACTTGAGGCAGAGTTTGACGCCATCCTTGAGCGAAAGGAGCGTATCATGGTTGCAAAATACAAGTGGACCAACGCCCGCATTCTGCTCCAGCACGCTGTCAACCAGCTCGGGGTTGCCTGTGGAAAGTGGTTGGATCTACAGAAAGTGCAGGCAAAGTAAGTGTGCAGGCCCTTTAACTTAAAGGCCCATCTTCCAACATAACCTACTCTCACAAATCATTCTGAGCAGTTTTTGGTGGTGTCTATCATTCTACCACTCAGACACCTGTGAATTTTCCACATCTCGCTGTCTGACACACAGCCAACAAAAAGCTAACTGTACAGTGAAAGGCAAGGCATCTGTCATACTGTTCCTGTCATTTTGTTGTCGTTGGGGTTTTTTTTTGTTGTTGTTGTTGTTTGTTTGTTTGTTTTTTTGGAGGGGGGTTAGGGGGGTTGGTTGTTCTCATTGCTGCCCCATCTCTTTGCCAGCTCCAGTGGTATTCCTCTCACATCATGGGTGCAATCCACAGAGGGCTCGAAAGCTGGGGCAAGTTTTATTATGCGTGCTGATGAGGATGGTATGATGATGCTATTGAGGTCCATGTGGTTTGAGACTGTGTGACAGGGCCACATTCCGCGCTTTCTGTCCCAGTGTCAGTCAGGCTCAGGAACTCCTGCATCTGTGGTACTGGAATTATGAGATGCATCATTACAAAGGAAACACCCTCAAAGTTGCATCCACGAAGTGGGCGAGTCTTGGCTGTGTGGCAACAGCCTCCCCATTGGGCTCATAGCATGCACCCTCTGGGTGGGAGTTGACCTAAGTGAAAAATCCCGCTTGCCTCAGCTGGGATTTGAACTGGGTCTCCTGGACCATTGTCCGAAGCGCTCAATGTAAGTTCTACGTAAAAACAAAACCATTTGTATTTTGTTTCCAGCAATGTCCAAGCCAAATATTTCATGGCAAGAGAAGCACGGAACAACCTTATAGCAGCAGCCCAGAACATCACAAGTGCTCAGCGTTACTTGAACAATATCAAGTTCCCGTACTGCAAGCCATCGGAGATCAAAACGTTGGAGCGAGCGTGCCAGAATATTTACTTCGACATGCAATCCCCAGAGAGGCATCAACACGCATACCAGTGTTACAATGTGACATACCGGCGAGCTGCTGCCTTACTGCAGTGGTTTGACAGTGTGAGTAGACGATGGGTTTGCGGTATGGTGTTTACAGGCACACACGTGTGATCATGCACTTAGAATTAATTGGAATTTGGCTGGAATTTTCCTTGCCAGGTCAAGTCAAGCTTTTTTGTGCAGCCTGTGTTTTCTTCAGGTACATGCACACACACACACACACACACACACACACACACACGCACACACACACACACACACACACACAAACACGCACACACACACACACACACACACACAACACAACACACACACACACACAAATATCAAGTGTGCACGCCAAAAAAATCCCAGATCTGTCTTTCGAAGAAGCTAAGGCAGTGACTGGTAGCAGGAAAAACAGACATATTTTCGCACACTACAGAGTGAATAGCAGGGTGGAGGTTTGCACATAAAGTAGTGTTTAGCAGCGTCAGGCTATCCCTGCTTCGTCCTCCAGCCCTATTGCACCCTGAGCGTTTAAGCAAGATAAAGATGTGTGGTAATGAGAAGTTTGTGCCACAGGACCCACAAAATAAAGCCTTAACCACTAGGCCAAATCCCCATCCCATTGGGTACTTTCAACGGTGTGGGATTTCCCTGTGTCTTACTACACATTAGCGATCTGTTCCATTCAAACATCACAGGAATTTTGTGGTAAATTGCCTTATTTTTTCCCTGAAGGTCATCAAAAATACCATCGGCAAAGATCTGGAAAATGCCAAGAAAGAGCTGGCGCCGAAAGAGAAGGCTCTACGAGAGGAGCGCCTGCGGCTGATCAAAGAGAGAATGGGCGGAGATGCTGATGGGATTACGCTCGGGGATGGAGGTAGGTTCTATTCTTATCAGTTGACCGGATGATGCAAGATCCTAGTTGCCCTCCTTAATGACTGTACAGACTAGCTATCTGGTAACACACACACACACACACACACACACACACACACACACACACACACACACACACACACACACACATACATAACCCTTTCAGTTGTGCTGTCTGCAGTCAGATCTATCATCAATGGTAAAAGGGTCTAAGTGCCTATCACAGGATAGCACTTAGGCCCATTTACAGTATGACAGCAGAGCAGTGGCGCTACCTCAGTGCATCTTGCACTTCTCTTCTATGTAGCAGTCTGTATTTTTAAATAATTAAATCAGGAATCACGGTTCGTGCTGGGGGCTTTGCTGTCTACGCCTGGTGTGCGTTTTGCAACTAACCTGTACATGTGCAAACTTACCACGCATGCAAGCAAGCTGATATGCACTACATGTATTTGTTGTTTGGAAATACTACTGTCTTAAGTCTTATTTTCTGCATTTGAGACTTAAGACAGTGTTATTTCCAGGCAGTGTAATTTTCTAATGCATTCTAAAAAACCCATGTGCGCCTGTGTACACACACACACACAGACACACGCACACGCACACACAAATGCAACCTCAGTAATGTCTTTTTTTGAAAGTGCTATTTCTCCTGAATTAATACATCAAGTCAACATCAGTTAGTTGCTTCAATGGATGGTGCTTTTACATGTGTATGATGTTGGTTATGTTCAATATTCATATTTCATTTGTACACGTCATACTTGTATTCAGTTCACTTTATTAGCGCAATCTTTATGTTGTAGGGGTTGAAACAGGCCCTTCGAAAGGTACAATAGCAATACTGGACCATTCGTCAATTGGCTTCAGCATTAGTTTGCTTCCGTCAGCATAAAGTCATGTCCTTGTCAAACCTCAGAAACGCCATACAATTATACGCCATACATGAGGTTTCCCAGGGATGCTTTATGTATCAGGGACACTGCTGGTATTTTGCCTTTCGCATCCCTTGCATACATTATTTAGATATAAAGCAAGTGTAACTCATTTGTGATGGAAGACTTCGATCAAAGGTTCAGCCAGGCATCGCCCACGGCTCATCAAAATTGAATTATCTATGGATTTTTCATCAAAAACCAGTTGAATGGTTAAGTGTGTGTGGCTTCGTCGCAGCTTGCTAGAGAGCTTTCTTTACATATATGTGTAGTTGGCTGACTGCAGTGTCATGGGGGACTGACCCATGCATGGGCAATGTAAAGGCTGCGGCATTGCCAGTCACAATAGAGATTGTCTATGCTTTATACATTGCAAAAAATTCATGTCCTGCGTCACATTCATTTATCCCACTGTAGCTCTGTTGGTATAATTTGCCCGTTAGGGGGTGCAAGTGTATACCAGTCAATTCCGTCGATATTTCGCATAAAGTAAATTCATAGAACAAAGTCAGCGGCCACGTGACTTCACCTTGCCAGACCCGGAGTACATTTACACCCCTTCCCACATTGCAGGGATACAGTCGCCCCCATTAGTGGAGGACTGTTTATTAATGGCATTGACTAGTGTACATTCCCCCCCCCCCCCCCCATGGGTGAACTATACCAACTCAAACTGAGCGACAGTGTATTGAATTAGTTATTGCGTGTGTTGAAAGTTTTGCGTGTACACATTGCAGATAATCTGCTTGTGAACAGATGATTTGCTAGTGCCAGGACAGTGTGGCATTTCAGATTTCAAATTAGAACACAGAATTTGAACATGCATTTTTTTTTTTTTTTTTTTTTAGCCTCAGATCTGCATTTCAAATTCCGAAACATTTCTGACATGGAGTGGTCTTTGCTGAACCCACATCAAAAGGGCAGCTGGCGGGTACCAAGCACATCGTGAACCTGGGGTATTGGAAATGGGTGGCAGTAGTCAGATGAAGACAGAAGATCAGATATATGCCTGTGTCCACTTAAGAGGGTGCTGTGTCAATTTTTTGGAAGTGGAATTCAAAAATTGTGTACTCAGATCTTGCATTCTAATTTTGAAAAGCCACAATGTCCCTGTATTCTTTGCTGTTTGTAGCAGTAGGTTCACCTAGGGTTGTGCTTTGTTATTCAGTGTTTCAAGATAGAAATTTGTTGGTACATGTAGTATTGCTCGGGAGGTACACCCACAATAATACTAAATTTTGTCCCCTAATTTGGTTTCAGTTCATGGAGGTATAATTTTAGATTTTGTAGTGGACTTCTTTAAATTTTTTCCCCATCTCCCCTTCTCCCTGTTCCACCCCTGCTTCCACACTTCATTTCGCCATTTTCTAACAGCTGAGTAACTATTTGTCCTTTGCAACCATTTCACTAAGGTATCCGAAGGGGTATGCTGGTGTGCTCTCAACTTCACTGTTCCCTTCCCTCTTTTGTAGTTGATGTCACAGATACAAACCACCTTTGACTCAATCATGTGTGCTGTTTGTGATATCTCAATTTCCAGACTATGCTTGCCAGGCTTTCTGCTGACCACAACAGCATGTTTGATCTGTCACGACATGTCAAATCTGGCCTTTCTTTTCTTTGCCAGACCTTCTTCTCTTCACTGATCCTTTCCTTGTTATGTGCAGAGAGAGATACCGGTTGGTTTTGTCGTTTTACTCAATCACAGAACACCTTCAGTGTTAAATGTACTGTACACCAAAAGTGTACTTCTTGCTGGCATGTTCATTTGGCGTGTTCCATGAGCTACTGTGAAAATGGGCTGGGCATCGATAAAGAGTAGTGTGTAACATGCACTCTGAAATTCATTTTACAGGAGTTTTTGCCTTTGAATGAAACCAAAAAGCATAACTGTAAGTGTAACCGATTCGTGAGAATACTGATCGAAGTGCTTGAGAACAAAGTGGCATCAAAGACTGTTGTAGAGATCGCGAAAAGTCACTGCATTTCGATGGAAATTTCTAGACCATCCCAGAACATGCGAGTGCAGTAACGTCAGCAGATTACGTAACCTCGGAAAGATTCCGTACTTGCCAGTATGTTACAGAATGTTCTAGATCTGACCTGTTAGTATATAAGCAGCACTGCACAGCGTTCTGGGTTCTTCCTCTTTCATGAGTTTGTTCTTGCGCATCTTCTGTTAATAAAGTATTGGAGTTCCAGCCTGTTGTATCCCGTGTCTTCTCTGCGAGTGCACCGAGAGAGCGACATAGCAGGAGAAAAATACAACAGAAATATTTGGCGTCGCCGACAGGATTGGACATTGATCTACCTACAAAGGGACAGTACTCTCCAGTACTCAAGAAACTCCAACTACAGAAGTTGCCAGATTCTCTCAGTACCTGCCACGGATGCCTCATCTATGGTACAAGAGTTGTGATTCCACAAAGCCTGCAGCCCAAGATCCTTGATCTTCTGCACATCGGACACTTCGGCATGGAACGCATGAAGCAGTTGGCAAGAACTGCAGTATACTGGCCCGGTATCGACGCTGCAATAGAGATGACGAGTCGACGATGTGACTCATGCGGCGAACATCAAAACAAGCCATCCAAACCACCAGTTCATCCCTGGATGTTACCAGAGAAGCCATGGAGCCGAGTTCACGTGGACCACGCCATCAACTTCATGGGCACCAACTGGCTGGTGATCACGGATGCTTACTCAAAGTACCCATGCATCCACCCAACGTCATCCACGTCCACTAGAGCTACTCTAGACCTGCTGAAAGAAGACTTCGCTCACTTCGGATACCCACACACGTTGGTCTCCGACAATGCAACCACCTTTGTTTCTGAAGAGTTTCAGAGCTGGTGCAAGGAACGTGGGATCACGCACCTGACAGGAGCGCCCTATCATCCTGCTACCAATGGAGCTGCAGAACGGCTGGTGCAGACATTCAAGCAAGCTCTCAGGAAGTCTTCTCTGCCCCCGAAGCGAGCACTTCAAGAGTTTCTTATGCAGTACCGGAGAATGCCGACATCCTGCGGATTCTCTCCGAGTGAACTCTTGATGTCCAGGCAGATTCGGACAAGGATCGACACTTTGCTTCCCTCGCCAGCACACATAGCTCAGGGCAAGCAATCCAAGGAGGCATCTAAAACTCAGGTGACTCCGGACCCTGGAGGTGTCGCCAAGGTGACCAGGCAGTACAAGGCTGGAGATCCAGTATACGCACTGTACTATGGACCTCACCATGCCAAGCAGCCCAGATGGGTACCAGCAGTGGTCAAGAAGTCTACGGGTACTCGCTGCTTCAACGTCAAGGTAGTTCCTCGTGGCCCAGTTTGGAGACGACACTGGGAACAGTTGCGCCCACGTTACGCTTCTGAAGAGGACAACGAACCTGGCGATTCAGCAGATGCCTTTGAGCTCCCGATCGACCATCCGATGGAGATTCTGGAGAATGTGCCACCGACACAGAACCAGAGCAGACCACGACTGCCCAGGACCAAGCCACCTGTTCCTGAGTATGGTCCAGACAACCCCAGACGATCCAAAAGAACACCAAAACCCAGAGACAGACTTTGTTGTTGAAGTTTGTTGTGAAACAACAATTTTGGTAGGGAGGTGTTGTAGAGATCGCGAAAAGTCACTGCATTTCGATGGAAATTTCTAGACCATCCCAGAACATGCGAGTGCAGTAACGTCAGCAGATTACGTAACCTCGGAAAGATTCCGTACTTGCCAGTATGTTACAGAATGTTCTAGATCTGACCTGTTAGTATATAAGCAGCACTGCACAGCGTTCTGGGTTCTTCCTCTTTCATGAGTTTGTTCTTGCGCATCTTCTGTTAATAAAGTATTGGAGTTCCAGCCTGTTGTATCCCGTGTCTTCTCTGCGAGTGCACCGAGAGAGCGACATAGCAGGAGAAAAATACAACAAAGACCGTCTCAAGTTTTACTAAGATCTTTGTGACGACATCCTCAGGGCATACAGGAAGAAGCCCAAGTAGTTCAGCATGAAAATTATATTGCAGGTGGGGGGGAGGGGGGGCAGTCTGCTCCACTTCAACCTGTCTGTAGACTGACTGAAATAGCATGCTCATGATCGTGTGCGTTTAGAATCGTGCTGTGTATGTATCTGCACGTAGATCTGTACTCTACACTTGTCCTGTGCTGCTGTGCAATATGGCAAAACACAGTAAATCCATTGTCGTCATTTGAAGAACAAACCTATTTCGTCAATGTCTTTCATCTTGAAATCACCCCTTTTCCCCCCCAAACTGACAGCCTGAACTTAACAGTGTTTTAATTGCTATTACATGGCAGTGTGGCTCACATAGTGATTGCAGGTAGAAGGACTATTCCAGAGACTACAGGGTGAATTAGCATAGATCTACCAGTTGCTAGAGTGAATTGACAGAGCTATGTGATTATTTAGTTTAGCAGTCACTTCTTCTTCTGAATTTATTTATTTATTTTATTTAATGTGGTTTCTTTTTAATTTATCATGATACTTACAGCAACACCTAACGAAAAATGTGCAAGCTCGAAGAAGAGGATCCGAGTGCAGATCTTTAATGTACACACTGGGTTGTTTTTTTGTACCTGTTTCGTGGAAATCCTTAATAGATTTCACCTTCAAGTCTCCTGTGAAAAAATTGTGGATACATTTGAAAAGGCTGTACATTTGTTTTACTTGTATGAAATTTAAAAAAACCTGCATATAAAAGCATGTAGAAGAAAATTATTTGCTATAAGGCAGTGTTTGATGTACCGGTAGACACATTACAGAAATTTTGGTGGTGGTTTTAGTGGAGAGTAACTAAACAGAGATTAGCTTAGCTGGGCAGGAGTCTTCTGTCTCACACAACACAGCTTTTGTAGACACACGCTAAAGGTTTCACTCCAATATCTGCCAACAGTCATCTTGATGCATTTATTTTCTGTGTTTGACCAGGGCAGGGAAAAGGTTGGAGGGTTTAACAGCGATTCTTTCAGTTTAGAGTTTAAAATATGCTTTGTATTTTTGTAAAATAAACTGTTGCAAATCTACGCTTGTTCAATGATTCTCTTACTCACCTTTTTCTCAGGAGACTTTGATGGTGATGATGATGAACTTGATCCGGAGTTGGTGGCGATCATGAAGCCTGCCAAACCTGAGGGAACCGAAGGAGGAGACGTGAGTGCAGCGCTCACTCATTCCCTTAGTCTCTCTCTCTCTCTGCTCTGTGTGTGTGTGTGTGTGTGTGTGTGTCGCTTTGTCTCTCTCTCTGCTCTGCTCTGTGTGTGTGTGTGTGTGTGTGCGCGCGTGAAAAACTGCACAAGAGGGTTCACGAACCTGGAAACACTCAATACAAGTGGGTTTACAAAAAAAAGTGGGTTCACGATCGGTAAACCCACTTTTTTCAATACTTGGAAAGAGTAGCAAATGCTCTAAAAATACCCCCCTATAAATATCTCACTGAACCCCCACTACTCAACTTTTTCCAACTTTGAGTGTTTGCGATTTCACACTCCGTGGTGTGTGTCGGTTTCTGCCTTTGGCAGGTTTCAAGGGGAAGTCACTCTGAAGAGCTATTGGTTTATGTCACTTCCGGTTCGCGGTTAATACGCGCGTGGCGCTGCTTGTGGAATTTGTGGTGGTTTCGTGGATAGTTTTCTGCAACTTTCAGCATTCTTGCGTCCCAGACATGGAAACTAAAAAGGTGAGTACTGTTGTGCATTTGATCTATGCTTGAGTCTTGTCTGTATTTGACATTTCCTGACTACAACGACCTACTTCTCAGATCAAAATCAGTTTCACTTTCAGTGAAACACACTAACATTCCAGTTGGCTGAAGGCGCTTGATTTTGTTTTCCCGACAAACAATTCATCTATGTACTATCATTAGGCATGGGAAAGGGTGTAGAACGGCTGACTTTCATGAGAAAATGCGCGGGGAGAAACGGGTGTCCGTGTGCACCAACGATTTGCGTCATTCGATCGGTCGCGTGACACACACACACTTGCCTCCGTTGCCATCTATCCATCGCACAACAATCTGTCTATCGCTCAATGCAGTCTATTGATAATATTGTGTTGCCTACATTGTAGTACAATGTACGATTATGGATAATAATTATTGTGTTGTCTACAATGTTCGCTCGCGCAAAATGTGTTTCGATTTTTAGTGACCAACTTTACTCTTTGCTGAAGATTCTGTCACTGTTGGTTTACGTAAGTTAGGTGTGTTTATTCCACCGGCGCACAATTGTCTTCTCTTACGAATGATGGAGACTGGATCTTTAACGAGTACACTTGATGATAAATGTTGTACTTGTATGTACTCGGGAGTCTAGTAAGCACCACAGTCGTGTGTGCAAATGAGTTTGACTCTACAGTATTTGAAGAAGGCAAAATCCTAGATCAAATTCTTACCCCATTTGGGATCAAATCCAGGATCCATTTCCTTTTACTTCAGCCACTGTTTTGAAAAAGATGCCGTTTTATTGAGAAGGGGGGTGGGGGTGGGGGGGGGGTCTTGCTGGTGTATGTGATTTTCTGCTGCTGAGTTCAGCCCAGTCATCTATTTGCGCTGCACCACCATAAGAAAACTGTGCTTGTCACCTTGCGCAGAGCAGTCATTTGATCTACACTATAAGCTCATCATCGGGTGATAAAGTGTGCTGTGTGATCAACAGAATGATGTTGTGCGACCGACAAATTTAAGAGATCAATCGTCTGAGAGATCAATTGTGTCGATCGCTATTGAGTAATCTCTTAAGCCCTTGGTGGATTATGTGTGTATGTGTACAGTACAAGTTGTATAAGTCTCGTATAAATTCCATTTTATTTCAGACAGGATCTCTGAGTGCGTCAGCTGTCTTCGAGTATTTGAAGTCTTCAGGGATAATAAATCAAAAGGGGTAAGTGCAAACTTTACACTTACACTTACTATTTACTAATTTAGTGGAAATTTTATTTTCTTCTGAGCCAAACCAGGGTCCAGAATGCTTGCTTTCAATAATACTTTGCATCTGGTAGCTGGGAAAAAATGGTCGGCCCGAAAACTAGAGATAAAAGCTGAGTTAAGTTTTTATTTTCAGTGACATGCATTCCGCTGAGACAGACTGAGAAAGAAAACACACACACACACATACGCCATTCACCCATATGAAAAAGCCTTATGCTTTGTTAATACACATAATCCATATGGGCTTTGACATTCTGGCTGTTGTTGACTTTTGTTTGTCCAGATCTCGCAGTGCAGCAAGTCAGCGTGACGTTGATCAGGAAGTCCTTGAGGCAGAGAGCAGTGCAGCTGAAGAGGAGGTACCGGACTATGCGCCTGGTTCCCCTGACCTCTCAGATTCTGCTTCACTTTCTTCGGTTATCACTGAGTCGGTCAAATCCGACAGTGGGAGTGACATTGTTCTTATTTTGCGTGACGCTTTACGAAGTGGGGAGAGGAGCAGTTTGGGAATTCTAGCTGTGTAAGTTTGACAAGCAGTCAGGTTATGACATTTGCTGATTTGCTGATGATCATGATCGCACGTGAAGATTATGCTGTGGGATATGGCCTTCTGTGAAATTTTATGGTTTCTTTGCATTTGAACACCACTTTTTTGTTGTTGTTGTTTCCTATAGATCTGCTGTGTAATTCATGTCATGTAGATTTTTCACTGTCTTTTAAGTCAATGTGCATATGCAACTTTCAAATGCTTTCTGAGTGTACAGTTCTGTGCTTGAATAGCTGTTTTCACTGCTAGCACACTGACTTTCGGCGGCGGTTGATTTAATGTCCATGATTTTTTTAAATTTATATTTATTTATTTATTTTTTGTTATTGATTCATTGAATTAATGAAGGTGCTTATTGTACAACTTTGTATAAGGGAGGTGATGATTGACTCAAGTATGTAGACGAAAAGTGAGTCTATGTAATGACCCTCCGGCGTCCGATCGTCCGTCCATCACAAACTTAAACATGAACAATATTCTCGGAAACTATTTACCCTACAGTTATGAAACGTGGCCAGTAGGTAGTACGTGACAAGACCTTTCTAGAAATACAAGTGAAGATGGCCTTGACCCAAGGTCAAGGTCACAAGATCAGTGGAAAATTTTGAACAAAAATGCACTTTAAGCATTTTTTTCCTTGACTATGGCTACTATAACAATGAAACTTGGTGTTTAGGGAAAGGGCTTTTTCTTTTTTTTTTTTTTTTTTTTGCTGCCCCAACTCTTTTTGCCAGCTCCAGTGGTCTTCCTCCCAGGTCCTGGGTGGAATCCACAGAGGGCTGTAAAGCTGGGGCAAGTTTTATTATGCATGATGATAGACATGAGGATGATGGTAAGATGATGCCATGGAGGGACATGTGGTTTGGGACTGCAGGACAGAGCCGCAGTCCTCGCTTCCTGTCATAAATATCCCGGCGTTCACCAAGGCCAGGGAACTACAGCACCTGCGATGCCGGCTGTGTAATCATCCACATCATAAGACGTGTCATACCAATTATAGGGAAGCACCCCCAAAGTCACACCGGTGAAGTGGGTGAATCTCGGCTGTGTGGCAACAGCCTCCCCATTGGGCCCATAGCACACCCGCTCTGGGTAGGAGCCGACTTAGGTAGGAAACATCCCGCTTGCCTCGGCTGGGATTTGAACCCGGGTCTCCAGGTCCATGGTCCGAAGTGCTAACCACTACACTACGGGGGCTGGTGCAGAAAGGGCTTCCTTATTGTATAAGTTTGGATGACCTTGGGTCAAGGTCAGGGTCACAGGAATTGATGGAAAATCGTGAAAAACTGCAACATTTTCAATTTCTTGGAAACTGTTAGCACTACAGTAATGAAACTTGGCCAGAATGTAGTTTGTGACAAGACCTTTCTAACCATGTAAGTGAGGATGACCTTGACCTAGGGACAAGGTCACAAGATCAGTGTCATTCGAACACGTGAGTCACATGGGCTTTGCCCTTCTACTTTTAGGAAATGTTGAATGTTCTGATCATGTGGTATCTTGAGAATTAATGCCCATAACTTGTTCTTACATGTGTTATAACTGGCACTGCATGCATTCATTTTAGTGTCCAACATTATTTTACTTCATTTACTTGCACTTCTTGCTTCTATTTTCCCAGTTTCATGTTTCTATGAAATCCATCTAATAATATTTCTGTGGGTTCTTTGGCTTCCTGTCTGTTTTTTTATTTGCCTTTTTGGAGGTATTCTGCAGACCAGCCCTCTTTTGCAGTGCAAATTCACAATGTGGTATAAGAAAATAGGAAGGGGGTCTCTTTGTTTGTTTAATTTCTCACTACAAATTGAGAACCCCAGCGGTGGCCCGGTGGTTAGGGTGCACACCTCGGTATGCAGAAGACCCGAGTTCCGAGGTGGCTCGGTGACAGTATACTTTAACTGGGGTGAAACATGAAGCCTGTGCTGCAACGTCTCGCTCATGTGTGGCACATTAAAAAGTCAAAGCAGCACCGCCCTAAAAGAACCAGTGTAGTTTGCTGGACATTAAAGCACGCTATTTTGAGTTTACTCTTGAAATTGTAATAATTTTCTGGAATCCAGTACATTTGTTTTGATGTCGATCGATGAAGATTCCATTGCAATTGACGGAGCGGTTTTGTCGCTATTGTTGTCGTCAAGTTGATAGGAAACCACCCCTCCCTTCTTCCCCCATTTATGTAATAGCTCATTCCCATGCTTTCGACCAATCAGCTATGGCCAGTCCATTTTGGCTGATAGTATACAAGAGTCTGTACATGCATGCTTCGGTGAAAGTGGACCAGTTGGCTAAGACATCAGAGAGTTGTGCTAAATTTATTAACAGTGTCAGTAACACTCCTGAGAAAAAAAAAATCTTTTTTCCCCGAATTATCTCCTAGTTTTTGTTAATGCCAAAAGTCATGGGATGACGCACTATTTTTTCACAATAGGAAAATTCAGTATACTGTAGCTCCATTAAGCAATTAATGTTCAATCAACATACTTAAAATGGATTTTTTTTAAACACCGAAAAGATTTTTGACAAAAATTAGTCTCAATCCCATGTGTCCCATGTAAATTTTTGAGTATGACAAATTCTTTCAAATCAGAAACACAACCTGTATACAAGTTTGACAACATTTAGTGTTGATTTGGACCCTGTAGATGATCGCAGTTTGCGTCATAGGACCTTCTGTTCCTGTTAATGTTACTTTGATTTGAATAAAAACAAAGTAAAGAGTAATCTGTGTCAGTTCATTTTGAGATTTTGTTCTGTCGCTCTGTGTGTGAGTGTGTGGAGCAAGAGGATACACGAAGTTTAAAAACAAAAACAATGAATGTTTTTGTTTATTCTAATCAGCTGAAGTATCTTGATTTCGGGTAGCACCAAACTGGGCACTAACACACATTATGATTAAGCATTGACAACCTCATGAATGAGGGGAGTCAGGCTACCTCATGGTTTGGAGCATTGGACATGAAGGTTGCGGGTTCAAAACTCGGGAGCAAAATTTGTTCTTCTTTTTGCTTGGTTCCCCCATATTTAGAATAGTCGTCGTGGTGAATAAAACAATGAAAACACCCACCTGCTCGACCACCCACATCAATGAACCCAGTTTTCCGGTTTGGTGAACCCAGTTTTAAACACTCGCCAATCTAAAAATAGCATGAACCCACTTGTATAAAATGAACCCACTTTTTCCTACGTCTGTCGTGAGGTGGCAAAAATCATTTTTGTAAATCTCTGGTAATGGTTGTTATTAGCAAGTCACAATGAAAGAGTGTGTCAAGCATTGGAGCTCTAGGAGGTACAGAACTGGTGGAACCCATTTGTGCGTATTATGACAGGTTACCCACTTGTACGGTTTTGAACGTATGTGTGTGTGTGTGTGTGTGTGTGTGATCATGACTTCACTTTCCATTTTAAGGTTTTCATTATGGAGTAGCCACATTGTGCTGTGTAGCAACAGCAAGTTTAATTATGAATTGATGTACATTTCTGTTAGATCGTTGGAAAAATAAAGATTCATCATTATCATAATCTCTCTCTCGGTATCGCTCAGTTGGTATATAGTTCACCCGTTAGGGGCTGCAAATGTATACCAGTCAATTCCGTTGATATTTCGCATAAAGTCGTAGAACGAAGTCAGCGGCCACGTGACTTCACCTCGCCAGACCGCGGACAACATTTGCAGCCCAACCCGCGTTCCGGGGATACAGTTGTCCCCATTAGTGGACGACTGGAGTTTATTTGCCCCTCCTGTGCATGACTGGTATACATTTGCACCCCCTCATGGGCGAACTATACCAACCTAGCCTCGGTATCCCCTCAATCATTGCTTTTGACCTTTGCAAATGCCTTTTGTTGTGTTTCCAGACTTTGTCACCAGACGATACCAGTGGTCCGCCAAAAGCCCCCACGCCATTGCCGCTTAATGAACTGGCCCCTCCCCCATCTCAGGATGAACTGTTTGGTAAGTCACTGTATTCACAGAAACGTATAGGGTATGCCATGCTAAGGAGTGCAGTCACGTTTTACTTTTGAAGGTACATGTACTGTAGCTGCATTTGAAAGAAGTAAATGGTTCCGTGAACACTTTTCTGAGACTCTCCAGAAAAGTTAAAAACAAAACAAAACAAACAAACCAAAACATCTCTGAAACTCAGAATATAAACAAAAGAAAACGGTGTGAGCTTGGCCTCTCTAGAACAGTAAAAAAGTCTCCAGAAATGCTGAGGAGAACCTCCACAGAGACGTAAAATTTCATCTAAGATTTGTCAAAACTAAATGATACAGTATATAGTATATAGTTTAAAAATTCTCCTTGGAAAAAAAATGTCAGAAAGTTCCCAGAAAAAAATGATATGCACTTGAAAAGCTATCAAAATTTCTCTAGGAAAAAAAGTTGATAAAAAAAAATTATCCTAAAAAGTTGTCGAAAAGTTTTTCCTGAAAAGTTGTCAAAATTATCTACTGAAAAGTTGTCACTAATTTTCTCTAGGAAAAAAGTTGATAAAAAAAATTATCCTGAAAAGTGGTCAAAAAGTTTTTCCTGAAAGGTTGTGCAAATTATCTCCTGAAAAGTTGTCACTAATTTTCTCCTGAAAACTTTTTTCTGAGAGGTAGTGAATAATTTTCTCCCAAAAAGTTGTCAATAACTTTCTTCTGAAAAGTTTCCAAAACTTCTGAAAGGTTTTCTAGAATGTGTGTTGCTGGTGTGTCCAGGTAACATTGAGCAGCTGAAGCAGCAGCACGAGAAGGAGATGGCAGAGTTCGAGAAGGCTCAGGAGACCAACAAGGCTCGCATCGAACAGGGTCTGCAGGAGAAACTACGACAGCGCAGGAACCGTCGCACCCGGCTGGCTGCTGACTAGATCTGCTGCTGACTTTTCTTGTCTGAAGGGTTGTGCAGGATACGTATGTGATCATTTAGATCTCTGCAGATACTACACTATTAATTGCATAAGATCACTTTCATTTGTATGGGTACTTCCTGTACTGTTAGTTTTAAGGAGTGCACCTGTTTTCTACCACCCACTGTGGTCATTTAAGAGAAGAGCTCATGGTTTCTTATGCTTGGTTTTGGAAAAGATCAAACACTGATCGGGTATTAATTCTACCATAATCAGTCATATCAGGTTTTGTTGTTATTGTTGTTGTTTTTTTTGTTTAGTTTTGTTTTGTTGTTCGTTTTGTTGTTACTTTTTCTGCCATGATATTATCCTTTCATCATCACTGCTGTCATTTTTATTTCTGCTTTGCTGACAGCTCTTTTGCTCTACATCCTGCTGCATTACACTTATACTGTCGTGCAATCCACAGTGATTTTAGTTTGTGTGTAAATTTTTCACTCATTTCACAGTGTAGCAAACTGAACCATGTAAAATGTGAGTTTATAAAGCTTGGTGACAGGGACACTGCTTAAATGTTTCTGATGTCAGCAGTCCAAATTACAAGCTGCTGTCCTGTTCAGCTGTAGCAGAGAAATCTTGGATTTCTTACAAATATGAAAATACACACAAGCAAACTACCCGATATTTTTCCGTGTCACCGCTGTTCTAGGCGTAACCAGATTTAAAACCATGTTATAAATCTACTTTTCTTAGTAATGTACAGTTACATTTCTGGTTGTTCTGTTTGTTTGTTTTTTATGGTGGTAATTTTGTTTTAATCTTGGGGATTGGGAATTTTTTTCTCTGCGAGTTATTTTGATTTTAACTCAAAAGTGTAAATCATCTTGCTACTAGTGTTCCCTCGTCTGACAATCGTGAAACCCATTTCGTCTCCATGGAATTTACATATCTTACCTAGTAACACAACATTCCTGTTTTTAAATGCAAGAAAATGCACAGCAGTTTTGATTTGTTGTTTTTCTATTTTTCTATTTGAAACTATTTATACATTTGATTTGACTGAGCCTTTCTGTACTTTGCCTGTTTGTAACCGTTCAGCCAGTAACAAAGGTCTGTGATTTGTTTCATTCATATTAGTTTTTTTTTGAAATTTTACTTGCACATAATCATAAACTTATTATACATGTATATATACACCGTCAAACCAGTGCATACGCTAAATGAGTGCAATGTAGAGTTTGACCCGAGTGGTGTGAACATTCCTGTACGTTAGTAGCTGTGTTTTTTTTTTTTTTTTTTTGTTCTTGTTGTTTGGTTTGTTGGCTCTTCTTTTGTGTGTGTGTGTAATAATAATAATAATAATGAGTACTATATAGGCGCTTTACCCAATTTCATGAATCGGCTCAAAGCGCCGCGAACTGAACCCAACACGCACGCTCACGTGAATCACAGACATTCTCTCACACACTGGACATAAACACATTACAATCACATGGTGCGAAGGGTCAGCTCAGCTATTTAAATTTCGGAATTTAGAATTGCATTTATTTTTTCGAATTTGGTGGGCTGAACATTTCCAGAGCAGTGTGTGTGTGTGTCACTGTGTGTGTGTGTGTGTGTGTGTGTCAGTGAGTTTTTAGCAACGCAAGCCACAAAGACTAATTCGCGGCTGAGTTTGCCTGCACTGCATGAAAAAAACCGAAAATGTAACGTTGGACAAAGGATGCAAACTGGTCTACTAGGCGGTATAAACCCAGGACATGCAGGAGACACTCTGTGTGTGTGTGTGTGTGTGTGTGTGTGTGTGTGTACGTGTGAGCCAAAGTAACTTGTAAACTTACCATTTACACAGAAGAGATATTCTATCTTTCCTAGCCAAGCAATGTTTATTTTGCACCAAGCACCCTATGATCAGATCAGTGAACTGATGGTACAGTACATCAGCATGTGCACTTTTGTTGTTGTTTTTCTTGTTTTGTGTGTGTGTGTGTGTTTTAGCTGCCAAAACTGTGGTTACTGTGATTGTGGTAGTGGTACGTCCACGCTGGAGACTTCATGAATTTTCCAGAATGCTCTTTGTTTCATGTGTAACTGTGTCATGTCGTAAATCTACTTTGTTTCAAAAGTACCTGTGACAGCATTGTGTTGCAGCGAATTATAGTCCTCTGTACATTGAGGTTGGTCAGTTCATAGGAAGTGTTCAAGTGCAAATTTTATTGGAAAGTAACAGGGGGCCACAAGGCCTGGCCTGATATCAACTTTCAGATCAGATTTTGACTGAGGCCACAATAATTTCTGTGTGTATGTGCAGAGATGCATCTAGGACGCGCGATTGCGGGATTTGCACATGTTTTTCGAAAATCGCGCAAAAATTGATATGTGGTGCGCGAGCCCGCGCGCAAAAAATAAAATGATCGCGCGTTACGGCGTTAGTAGAGCGCGACGGAATTTTTCGATACAACAGTACCCCGCGCAGGGCCCCTTTCCAGCTGCCGATATTTTCTGTCTCCTACACGAAAGAGTTTCTGATAAACGTTTTTGACCAATGAAATTTTTTCTTTGACGAAAGTCAAGCTAAACCGACCAACCACATTAGGTTTTCCGTGGAGCGGAAGTAGAATTGTCGTCTGCTTTTCGTTCAAGATGTTGAAGGCTGCTAAACTTTAATTCACGGCGATACCGCATCTGATGATGCTGACAGCGATTCGGTTCTCGAAACGGAGTTAGAAACTAGCGACAGCAAAGTAGTAAGCCTACAAACAAGTGCACTGTTTCATTTTGCTTTCAAAAAGCAGAAAGTAGATCAGCCCGGCTCGACTAAGCCCACCAGTACACATGCAGCTATCTGCAGCACCCTATACCGGGCCCTCATTGGTTGTTCCGATCACGTGGGTCAGACAGTACTTCCGGTCGTCTGCTACAGGTGTGATGGTACTTTTACATTGGATGTTTACGAGTGCCAGTCATGCAGGAATAGTCCGGCAGTGTTGTGACATTAAAACTGCATGTACATACACACGGTCCACTGATAGATGTACATGTATGTGTTCAATATGTTTCTCTAAGCTCGGCATGTCAAATTACCATGTAGATGCAGCACATATCCGCAAATTTCTCATGTTTTGTTCTGTTTTTAAGTTGTTTCTCTATAGAGAAACAACTTTATGAGACGGGGCTGATTTTGCTGCGCGCAGCAGCAAATACAAAACAAGACTGTGACGTTTCTCCACACAATACATACTTTCACGCACATAGTGACGTAACGAAACCTGCGTCATAGACACTTGACGTGCACACTATGCTGCTGCGTTCTTTTTGGCGGGAGTTGTGAGACGTGTGTGTGTCTCTGTGTGTGTGTGTGTGTGTGTGTGTGTGTGTGTGTGTGTGTGGACGGATGTAATGATGGCTATCTCCTAAACCACCTCGATGGAGGCCTTTTTACTTTGAGATAAAATGGGAAATCACCTTCTCCAGACCTACCTTTCACGATTTTTAGCCTGCCGCATTTTCAGAAGAGTTATCGCCGATTTTAAAAAATCGGTCGTGTTACGAATTTTTTCGAAAAAGTTGTTCAAATTCCTTCATTTTCTAGACTTTGGAAGTTCACCCAATCACACTGCCTGTATTCGTGCTACAGCTCTGTAGCTCTGACTGGTTTTGTGTAAAAAAAATATTTCCGAGGTAGGGGTGGTTTGCACATAAGATCAAATATCTGTGAAAAGACTACTGCAAATTACTTATCATCCCGGCGTTTTTGTCTAGTGTGACAACTGCACATATGACAGGAACTACTGCACTATTATAGCTTTAGCATTTAGAATAACTGAACTTTTAGATAAACATAACTTTTTCAAGTTTCTGCGAAAAGCACCGATCAAAAGAGTTCCAAATTTTCGATTTCATAAGTACAATACAAGGTATTCTAGTCCATGTTTCACCAGCCCTCTAGATCTTCCAGATTTTATGTAAAAATTAATTCAGCCAGGGAAGTCACAAAAGCAACAGGGAAATCACAAGACATGCACAAGCATCATCTGTCATACCACCAGTGTGAAGCTGACGTCAAACGCTTAGTTCCCAGACAAAATAAGCAAGTATCGTCACTGCCTCCGACATTTCACCAGCCCTCTAGATCTTCCAGATTTCATGTGAAAAATAATTCAATCGGGGAAGCCACAAAGCCAACAGGGAAATCACAAGAGATAAACAAGCTTCCTCAGACGATCGCAGTGCTAGAGGCTGACGTCAAAATGTTTAGCAAATAAAAGCGACACAAAAGGGACAGAAACCACTTAACTTTGACAAAGGACGGCACAGGTCGACGTTTCGGCTTACGCCTTCTTCAGGACATAAACAAATGGGACATAACTTCAACAAACAAGCAAAAGGTAACTCTGCGGACGTACTGACATACACGGCGCGGGAAAAAAAAAAAAAAAAAAAAAAGGTGGGCGAGAAAAGGACCAGAAAAAAATAGCAAAATTATCACAACACCCATCCTTAGGTGACAGAAGACCATGGACTGTGTGTGAAAAAAAAAAAAATGTTGGGCAGAAAAGAACAAAAAAGAATAGTGAAAATTAGCAATCACAACACCCATCCTTTGGTGACAAGGACCATGGATTGTGTGTGAAAAAGTTCAGAGGGTTATGTTACGGCTTTTCGTTCAAACCACTCGGGGCCTGACTTCCCAGGCGCTGAATAATGTGCGACTCCATGTCGCGTCTGTCTGTGGCGTCACCGTGCATAACAGTAACTGACAGTAACATGACAGTAACTGGCCTGTGGCTTATGCACGGTGACGCCACAGACAGACGCGACATGGAGTCGCACATTATTCAGCGCCTGGGAAGTCAGGCCCCGGGTGGTTTGAACGAAAAGCCGTAACATAACCCTCTGAACTTTTTTCACACACAATCCATGGTCCTTGTCACCAAAGGATGGGTGTTGTGATTGCTAATTTTCACTATTCTTTTTTGTTCTTTTCTGCCCAACATTTTTTTTTTTTTTTTTTTCACACACAGTCCATGGTCTTCTGTCACCTAAGGATGGGTGTTGTGATAATTTTGCTATTTTTTTCTGGTCCTTTTCTCGCCCACCTTTTTTTTTTTTTTTTTTTTTTCCCGCGCCGTGTATGTCAGTACGTCCGCAGAGTTACCTTTTGCTTGTTTGTTGAAGTTATGTCCCATTTGTTTATGTCCTGAAGAAGGCGTAAGCCGAAACGTCGACCTGTGCCGTCCTTTGTCAAAGTTAAGTGGTTTCTGTCCCTTTTGTGTCGCTTTTATTTGCTTAACTTGTAACCACTTCGCAGTCATTACCGTTTCCGTTTCAAAATGTTTAGTTCGCGGAATTGACGTCATCTCTCTGTCTGTGTATGACGACCTGCCTGAGGCTGACGTCAAATGTTTAGTTCACGGAACTGACGTCTCTCTCTCTCTCTCTCTCTCTCTCTCTCTCTCTCTCTCTCTCTTTCTCTCTGGGGAGCCAGGGTGGCCGAATGGTAGAGCGTTGGACTTTCAATGCTCGGGTCGAGAGTTCGAATCCCGGCTTGGGCCAAATATTTGTGCTGGCCTTTCTCTCGTTGCCCCGTCTTTGATATCACCCTTATGTGGTGGAAAAGGACGTTAAACTCCTAAACACCCACCCACCCACTCTCTCTCTCTCTGTCTCTGTCTGTCTGTCTGTCTCTCTCTCCCCCCACCCGGCCCCACCCCCAGTCACGTGACTAATCGGTCGAGGTCGTAGAGGATCTAGTGTCATTGGTAGAACTTGGAGAGGGGAGAACCGGCAACAATAACAACAAAACAGACAAAATAAAATGAAATTTGGAGAAACAACTTTGTAGGACGGGGCCGTTCCTCCTTGTTTTTTTCTGTTTTTTTTTTTTTTCTTCAGTGCAGGCATTTCTTGAAACCTTACACCTGTAGCATCTATACTCGCATTCATTCACTGTGTGTTTTCTTTTGTAAACACTATTTTTTGACACCCTGTTGTGTTGAGTGCTCTGTAACTGGCTGGCAGATTTAATTGAGGCCATAAATAACTAGAGTAACTACAGTACTCCTCGCTTAACGTCACTACCGTTTAAGGTCACACCTCTGATAAGATCAATCAGGTTGCTGGTCCCGACCAAAAGCCTTCTTTGTACCATTTAGAATCCCTCGCTTAGCGTCACCTCGGATAAGGGAAAACCTCGGATTACGTCACCCCCGTTTTGGTTCCCAAATGGAGAAGACTACCGCTTAAGATGAAATCCATGTGATGAGAGTGGCTTCCCTTGGAAACAACACCCGGATTTGCACTGCGAGGTGAAGACGAAACAGACGATTGTTTTATTTCATTTTTATTCCATGAGATGATACCCAAAGACTGAAAATGGAAACTGGAAGGGGGGGGGGGGGGGGCTTGTTTTTGATGAACTGACGATAAAGATAGTTTACCGCAGATGAGTATACTTACAAAAGATTTCTTATTTCGTTGAGGGTCCTTTTAGGTCTAGAAATTGGTACAATCTTTGTGAAAGAGATAAGAGCTGCAATGCAGGGAGCAATGTGGCGATATGATGGTGGTGGTGGTGATACTTATGTTGTTAGAGAGGGAGGGAGGGGGGAGAGAGCGAGAGACCTGGGCCGCGTTTCTTACGGAAAGGCGCTCGCGGGCGCTTGCGAAGGTCGCTTTGCCTCGTTGGGAAACGGCCAATTAGAACCAAGGCGCTTTCAAAATGGCGGCGGAATCACGAACACTGTTGTTGGCAAGGTTGAAAAGGAAGAAGAAAACTCTAGTGCTCGCAGCTATCAGTCATCTTTTGAGCGCAGAAGACGACGTTTTTGAGGAGGAGCAATAATTACTGGCTTGGAGCATGATATACCGCTAGTATGCATGTTCTGCTCGATGCAAAACGGAGACGTAAGGCACCATTACGTACTCACTTTGACCACTCCTTCCCCACAAACACGCACGACATATCCCTGAATGACTGGCGACCACGGCCCGGTGCAATTAGCTCAAATTATTTTCGTATACTATTCTGCACAATTACAAGTTGGGACAGAAGGTCTCCATCCACCCGCAAATTCATTTTAAGCCATTTCTTAGTTCCACTTCAACGAAGCCTTCGGTGGGCGCCGCCATCTTTGTTTACATAGAAACTGACCACGTGACCTTTTGCTCGCGGCAAACTAGCTTCAGACGTCGTGCGCGGGCGCTTTTTCTGCCCGCCGCGGGCAAGGTGCCTATAGACGGTTTCATAGGAAAGCGCCCCGGAACGTTTCGAAGCGCCCGCCTTAAGAAACGCGGCCCTGGTTAACTTCTAGGCTTAGTCGGAAGGCAAGTTGAAGTACTTTTGCAGTTCACGAAACATCAGTGCAACCATCCCTCAACCATGTAACAGGGGCAAGATGTTTGGAGGGGGCTTGACATCTGCGGGGGGGATCCACAGGGTTCGGAAAAAAATAAAAAGGGGAGGGGGGGGGTATATGCATTTGCGTTCGTTTGTGCTTGCGTGCGCGCGCGCGTGTGTATGTGTGTGTGTGTGTGTAGAATTACATATTTTGGCGGAAAGTCTTTCGGCCTATAATGTGATAAAATGACATAATCGCCAAATATTGAGCTCCTCGGATAAGATCAAGTTTTTTACTGGTAGTTGATCTTATCAGAGGACTGTTTAGCGTGCCCCTCGGATAAGATCAAGCAAATTTTTGGTCCCGTGGGTGGTCACCTTAAGCGAGGAGTACTGTAGTCAGTTTCACCAGTGTATTTCTGTCCTTTGTTGTAAAATGTGCGCGTGTGCATTGAGTTTTACTTAAAGAAACGTGCCATACAATCATTTATTCTTATAATTATTATTAATTCAGTGGTCACTATGTTATGGTTGTGTTTGTTTTTTAAATGCGTATGATTCTCTGGCAGGCAGACTGGTCTCTCATGTACAAATGTACATATTACTAAATCTTATACAAGAAAATCAGTGTAATATATATATATATATATATATATATATATATATATATATATATATATATATATATATATATATATATATATATATGATAACATTCATAACCATATGTCTCTGGAAATACAAATTAAAAACATAAATTTGCAGTAGAAGTGGTATTTAGTTGTTGTTGGTGGTGTGTGTGTGTGTGTGTGTGTGTGTGTGTGTGTGTGTGTGTGTGTGTGTGTGTGTGTGTGTGTGTGTGTGTGTGTGTGTTGGGGGTGGGAGGATCTTTGTGAACGTAAGTTCAAGTGTGCGAGAGAGGACAGTCATGACGCTTTCGTCTGCTATGCTTCCACTTGCCTGCAAAAAAAAAAATCAGATTGGAACAGTCTTGGGTTAAATCCTAGATCAGCGGCGCAAATTCCCAGTGCCAAATGGACTGAAAATTTTCATGCCAAAAGTGTCCTCATGCATCCCGGAGCACGATTAAAACCTGTTTGAGCGAAAAAATAATTTTTTTCCCCGACTTTTTTTAAAAAGATTTTTCCCCACATCTGCACCCACCTCCATTTGTTGTCAACTTCAAAGAGCGCCGTGTGAAAGCGACAAAGAATTTCCAAAAACATGCAATTTCGACGTGATAGGTTCTGAAGCATAAGCAGGAGTGAGTGGCTTTGAATTAGTAATTGATGAACGGAAGCAGGTTCAGAAACAGATGGAGACGGCTGCAGATGTGTGTAAAACAAATGGAGTTTGGTGCAGATGTGGGAAAAAAATCTAAAAAATGTCGGGGAAATTTTTTTTCTTTTTTCGCTCAAACATGTTTTATTCGTGCTCCGGAATGCATGAGGACACTTTTGGCATGAAAATTTTCAGTCCATTTGGCACTGGAAATTTGCGCCTCTGATCTAGGGTTTAACCCAGTTTTGCAGCTTGCCACGAGCAATATAGTCTTAGTAGGTATTCGCATCCTCTGGAAAGCTTAAGAGTTTCGCGTCAAACAAGCAGTATGTCCGATATCCTTGCGAACCGAGATACATAAAATGTCGTCTGCTCACTGCCGGAAGTAGGAAGTGAACGATTCAACCAATGACAGCCCGGTATAGGGTGCTGCGGATAGCTGCATACCACCAGTACGAGTACCGAGCCCGACGCAGAAAAAGATGACAAATGGGAAAAACAAAAAGTCGATCCACCGGCCGCGACTTCTGCCAGAACCGAGCACGGCGATACCGCATCTGATGATGCTGACAGCGATTCGGTTCTCGAAACGGAGTTAGAAACTAGCGGCACCAAAAAAACTTCAAGGTGTCAGCCGGAGTGGGCCAAAAAATGGCCGTGGTTGAAGAAGGAAGAAGATGGAATGCGGTGCACTTTGTGCATGAAGCACAAGAAAAAGAATTAAGTTGTGTAACTGTAGGACTGGGAGGCAAAAGTGCAATAATTTTCAAGCCCCCCCCCCCCCCCCTATCACTATTTTGGACTGTATTTTGAAACATTCCATTGTGTATGTGATCCTCTATCACCGAGGACAGGCAAGAATTTAAAGCAAAAATAAAAAGGATTTTCAAGACCTAACCATTACTTCTTTTAAAAGGTGAGGTTTTTTGTGGTTTTGTTGTTTTTTTTGTGTGTGTGCAGATAGGACTAGCTTTGCATTACAAAATACAAAAGTAATAACTGTTAATAATATGTGCATAAGTTAATGAAAAGTTGGCTGCATTGCGGTACCATTGTGCGATAACAAAACACAGGTTTTTCCCAGGTCCCCCCTTTTTTTGAAGGCAGGGGGGGGATTGCCCCCACTTTTTTGAAATCCTAGATGCATCTCTGTATGTGCATGCTTTACACGAGCACTCTCATACACATTACATGTATTTCAATTCTCCTGTCATCACGTGAGAGGGATTAACCTTCCGGCTACGTCGTGGGTAAAAAGTTGCACACCCATTGCTTTAGATGAACGTATCTCGGTCAATATTTAGGTCACACCTTTGAAATTTCATGACTTTGTCAATAAATGGTTTGACTATGTTCATGCCAAAAATTGTGTTGTTTAACTTGTAATTAGCAAAGTGATTAAACAATAAATAAGAATAAGTTGTGAATTGCCTATTTAAAAACCATGGGTAATTTCCCACGATGTAGGACTAGGAATAAGCTACAATCTGCCTATATAAAAACCATGGGTAATTTGTTTCCCACGACGTAGGACTAGGAATAAGTCGAAAATTACCTATGTAAAATCCATGGGTAAGTTGTTTCACACGATGTAGGACTAGGAAGTTTTTTAGCGATGTAGCCGGAAGGTTAAGTACTAGGGATTTGATGAGTGCCTACGCCTTTTCCTACATGATGGTAGTTTTGTTTCTTTGGTGATTGAAAAAAAATTGTGGTGGAGATGAAAACGGCTTTTTTTTTTCATTTGTTTTTCATCTCTGAGCGTGACGAGCATGAACAGTTCTGCACTTTATAAATGGACATTACAGGGCGTGCAGTTGTCCCCAGTTAGTGGCTTTCTGTGAAATACCAGTTCAGTTCTGCTAAAGAAAAAAGGCTTTCTGCTTAATTAACAAAAACAACCCCCCAAAAAACACTAAAAAAAAAAAAAAAAAACCTTGATATCCTTGGGGGGGGGGGGGGGGGGGACTGTGCGAAAATCTGGTTTGGCATGGTTTGCTTCTCAAACTGAACGCAAGCTGAGTTCTCTTCCTCAACCAAAATGGCTGCTGCTGCATGAACTGCAATTTAGTTGTTTCAATTGTTTGTTTTTCGATCGAGGAGCCTTGTGCGCTTTACAATTGTGGCTGTGCCACTCCATGGAAAAAATTTCTGTTATTTTCATGTTGAACAGTTGCAAGCCCTGATATTAGTGTACCTCAGAATAATAATAATAATAATCGCATTAATATAGGCGCTTTATCCCAAATATTTGGCTCAAAGCGCCGCGAGCTAAACCCAACACGCACGCTCACGTGAATCACACGCATTCTCTCACACACAGGACATAAACGTATTACAATCACGTGGTGCGAAGGGTCAGCTCAGCTATTTAAATTTCGGAATTTAGATATATGCATTTATTTTTCAAACTTGGTGGGCTGAACATTTCCAAAGCAGAGGGGGAGGAAGCCGGAGTACCCGGAGAGAACCCCCGACGATCGGCCCGAATGAACGGTGCCACATACGAGAAGGAAAAATTCTTTGCCCCGAGTGGGGCTCGAACCCCTGACCTCTCGCATTGGTGACAAGTCTCTTAACCACTAGACCCCCAGAACAGAGAGAGAGAAAGAGAGTTAAGCAGCCAGATACAATGTACTGCAATACTGTAGTGTATTTCATATGATTATTCAGATACAATACCTGGAGTTTAACTGTTAACGTCTTTATTGTGTACGCTGTTTATTATCTAACTGTACCTGTGCGCTCTTTGCTGCATGGTATGATTTCTATGTTGGATTGTGATCGTAGCATAGAACAGTTAAAGGCATCTCATGTCATAAACTTTGTGGAAATGGTTTCCATCCAAGCTGTGATAAAATTTCTTACTTTCGATTTTAAGATTTCCAATTCTCTTGAATCATGTCCAAGTTTGTATTCTGATTTTATGAGAGTAAACTCCATGTGAGAAACTCATGCGTTTTGCGCTTCATGTCATAATTAAATGATTTATTTTATGGATGCGTGCCGGCAACTGACTGATGAATAACAGTCATTCATAACAGCAACTACATGAACAGCGACTGATCAGAACATACCGAGACCTGTGGGGCATTTAGCCCATTGGTTAAGGCACCCATCTGGATATCCTAAGGTACCAGGTTCAAATTCCATGGTAGGAAGGAATTTGGTTGGGTGTTAATCCTCGCCAGATTGAGACAAATTCATGTGAAAACTGGTTTACGTCATCTCTCTTGGTTTGTACACAAGCATGCAGAAGTATCAAGTATGCATTATGATGTACAACACTCCAGTACTCGTGGGAGAGACTTTGCTGCAGTCAACACAGCCTGCAGTCAACCCTCATCAGACCCTGAAATCAACACCACCCAAACGTACATAGTTTTAAACTTCTACCCCAAACGCCACCAAATTCTTGGGGCACACCGCAAGAGTATCATATGCTCCTCGAGCCCAACACTGACGCAGAGGAAGACGTACACATCGTATGTGCAAGAAAAACAAAAAAGCGCTCTACTCCCCGGGAAAAGACGTCCAAATTTCCCAATAACGGGACAATTAACATGTAGCCAACAGACCTGCAGCCTCGCCCTCGGAACCACCATGGCAACCTATCTGATCTCTTTCTGCCCAGCAATGGCACAACAGAGTAAGTCCATGGCATTTGATGGGAAAAAGGGGTGATTTCAAGATGAAAGACATCAACGTTATGGTCTTTTTCCACAAAACGATGTCCTGGATTTACTTTGTTTTGCCATTACAGAGCAGCTTTGTCAAGCAAACTGAGGGTTCACTGCCATGGATAGAGATACATGTAGAAAGAAGAGAGGACGTTCTGGCAGGGATTGCTTGAATGCTCTGACAGGATTCCACACATCTGATTTTGTCTGTCGGAGTAGTGGTGCACTGTGACTGGCTGCAACAATGACTTGTCAATAATAATAATAATAAAGGGTATTTGTGGCGCCCCATTTCACAAGAGCCCGGCTCAGGGCACGTACATAAACTACACATAACATAAAAACAACGTATATAATGTACAACACACACACACACACACACACAGATATTTTTGCAGGTGGCATGCAAAGATAGAGAGCGGGGAGGTGCAGGGGGGGGGGGGGGGGCTACTGCATGGAGAAAAGATGTTTTCAGGTGAGACGTAAAGACTGCTAACGACTGAGCATGACGGATGTGAGAGGGGAGGCCATTCCAGATTACAGGACCAATGTATGAAAACGCACGCTGGCCTTGAAACTTTTCCGATGGATGGGAATACGGAGAAGACGGGGATCGGAGGAACTGAGAACGGAGGTTGCGGGATGGTGTGTAGAGCTGAATGACAGCGGACAGATAGGAGGGAGCAGAACCTGAGATAATGTTGTAGCAGAGCGTGGCAAGTTTATAATGAATTCTGTTTTGGATGGACAGCCAGTGCAGATCAGATAGGAGAGGAGAGACATGTTGGCGTTTTGGTGTTTTGAAGATAAGACGGGCGGCACAGTCGATCTATACCTATATAGATATTGTCAAACAGGAGCCGATGACTTGTCAAGCCCTCTCTGTCATGCAGGGGCGTAGGAACCACGGGGGCCCTGGGGGCCCAGGCCCCCGTTCGATTTTTGGAAGGGGGGCCCGAATATCTTTGGGCCCCCCTTGCTTTTGATAAGAGGAGAGGGGGCCCACCTGTGGTGGGCCCCCCCCCCCCCTGCTCTGCTGTCGCAGGACACAATCCTCGGCAGTCAAAACACACACACACACACAAACCTTCCCCCCTCCCCCACCCTTCTTCACCCCGGAAGTATGGCTCACCCGACTTAGTGGGCCCCCCTTCCTCTCAGCATCTTCCTACGCGCCTGCTTGTAACCACTTCGCAGTCATTACCGTTTCCGTTTCTAAACAAAAAAAGCCAAATGATCGAACATACGTAAACCTGGAACAATTATAGCATATAGTGGCCACTTTATACTGAATTCTTGCTCTGACAGGAAGCCAGTGCAGTTCTCTGAGGAGGGGTGTGACACGCTCGGATCTCCTCACTCTAAATTATTTTAACACAAGCCTTGCCGCAGAGTTTTGGACTTTTTGTAGCTTGTCTAGCAGATATTACCGTCGTGACTCTCTGTAGCACAAAATAATGATAACATACACATGGCTTTTCTTCTTCCACTACGACATTTCTTTTTGGAACACTGTTTTCATGTTTTCTGGCTGTATCCTTCCAATTCACAGCCACAGAAGGATACGCACACACGTAGAATACCCTAATCTTGCTGCCGTTCATGCCTTTGTCCGTTGTTCCCCCTTCTTTTTTTCCCCCGTTGATTCCCCACCCAATCAGATCTTCTACGTCTATGGATACTATTCAAACGCTGTCATCAATGAGAAGGACAGGAAAGTTACAAAATTCGTTCTCGGTGTACACGTGGTATCAGACTAGCGTTACTTGAAGGGGCCCAAAGTATCTGGTCTAGAACGTAAGCTTGATAACAATTCTCCTGTTTATGTTCCTATCTTCACACTAAGTAATTCTAGTTTTACAAATATCTCTTTTATAATTTGAGAGTGTCTAGGAAGGAGAATGAAACTCAAATCCAATTCAGAACTTTCAAAGAAATAGAAATAAATTTCAGTAACACTTTGAACGGTGGCTTTTGCTTGGACCCTGTCCTCACAATATAACGTCCAACATAACTGATTGCTTACAATATACAGTAAATTATATTTCAACTCGCATTTCCAACACCCCGAAGCACAAGTAGAGAAGGGTGTTGGAAAGACCACTTCTCTCCAGCTGTTTACTCATAAATATTCAGACATCTTATTTTAAGTGCGTATCCCTCACTTACCTGTTTTCGAAGCTACAAAACTATTGCAAATTTATTACACAAAACATATATTTCACGTGCGTATTCCACTTATCTGGTGATAGAGGCTTTCAAGTTCAGTACTGATAAACATCAATAATATATTTTCCTAGTGCGCTGCACTTGCGTTTGACGCTTTCTGCCCAGCTGTGCGACAGATGCTTGCATTGTGATGGTTATGTCCCCCCCCCCCCCTCTCTCTCTCTCTCTATATAGTTGTGATGCGTTGAATCGACTGTCTGTCTGCTGTGGTATGTAAGGTCGCTCGACGGACACTCACAAATAATTACACATCCTACAGGGGATTCATCTGACCTCTGTGTGTGTGTGTGTGTGTGTGTGTGTGTGTGTGTGTGTGTGTGTGTGTGTGTGTGTGAGTGTGTGTGTGTGTAGTATTTATTTAAGCGTCATCGGATCTGCCCTCGCATAAGCTTTCGACTTACTCATTTTTGTCAGAAAGGAAAAAAAAGTGCAAGAACTGCAGCAGAACATAACTTTGTTCTGAGAAGAAGAAAATAAACGCATTACCTGCAATTGAAAAACTGCTGAAATCGTCCACGCATGAGGATCTGAGGACCCCCAAGCGTCTTCTAAATTTAGCCACCAACTTGACTAAACTGCTGTGTATTACAGTGTTATCACTTCACGGCTCATATTCAGACTTTTCGCCATCTTTGACGGAATAGCGGACTTGCAAGTACAAGGCAGGAACCTGAGGCTGTACATCGTTGGTGAAAATAAGTTTCGTGTGAGTTCTCTTGGAAGAATGGTGTTACACATTACATACAGATCTAGAACCGCTCAAATTGACAGTCCGTTTGGACTTAAACGATATTTCTGAGAAAAAAAACGCGTGTCTATCGTTTGTGAAACAAACAGGGATATCTGGTGTTATTTTAGATTTGGTTCGGTCAAAGACTAGTGGACGTGAGATTCAAACGAGAAAAAAAAAAGCAGATCTTACTCTTTTCTGTGCCCACAAATCACATAGCGGCCGTCTTCACTGGGCCGACCTGTCGACTCGTTCACTCTTCATGCCTTCTGGACAGGGGTTGTCGGCATCGTAGTTGTTTGTCACAATGCTCATATTGAGGATGAGATACACGTTCTTCTCCTTTTTAAGTTGTTTCTCTATAGAGAAACAACTTTATGAGACGGGGCAGATTTTGCTACGCGCAGCAGCAAGTTTCAGTGATACAAAACAAGACTGTGACGTTTCTCCACACAATACTTACTTTCACGCACACAGTGACGTAACGAAATCTGCGTCATAGACACCTTACGTGCACACTTTGCTGCTGCGTTCTTTTTGGCGGGAATGACGTGTGTCTGTGTGTGTGTGTGTGGCCGGATGTAATGATGGCTATCTTAGGCGGCGGGACGAACGCATCTAAACAGCTTAGTTTTGCATTTCATAGCCCTACGTTTAAGCAAACAAATTTTTGGTGTTTCAGGTAGAGTTTTGTATACAGATTCAAAATCAACTTTGTTACGGTGTATAAGTGGTAGGATTAACTCGGTATTTTGGTCTAAAGTTAACGAAAAATAACAAAAATGTGATTTAGCTCGGATGCTAAATGAGCAAGATGGTTTTTTTTTATTCCCTGAGTCAAAACCTGAACAGATATTTTGCACATGCATTTCAGTTGTAATATGTGTTCAAAAAAGATAAGTGTTTGCGCAGAAATAGCCATTTTTTGCTGATGCAGCACTTTTAAAGAGCAAATTTCTGTACAGTTTTTTTTTTTAAAGGGCATTAACCGGTATTCAAAGTGAAAACGCAATAAACAACAAATCACAAATTATGCTGCACTAAATTATATGATTAGTAGTAAAGAAAGCAGAGTTTGTTCAAATTAACCCTTTATTAACCGTGACCAAAAGTCATGGATCATGTTTTGTTTTTGTTTATGTGTACTGTAAGCTCTTGCACAATGGAAGGACAGAATCAAATCTTAATAGACATATGAATTGTTGCATAAATTCTGCACTGTATATGGGAATTGACAAGATCAGTACACAAGGGGTTAAATTGAACCTAATTAACATACAAAAAATTATGTTGGTATTTTAGATTCAACAACAACCACAACATCCTTGCAAGGTCACGTTATGTGTGCAGTCAATCAATCCCTTGACTGTTGCATCATCAGTGGTGGGGTGGGGATGGGGGCATATATAAAAATGTGTTGCTACACCCCACTTACTACACCACTGCACCCCACTTGCTCCACCACTACACCCCACTTACTACACTGCTACACCCCAGTTGCTACACTGCTACACCCCACTTACTACACTACTACACCCCACTTACTACACTGCTACACCCCACTTGCTACACCACTACACCCCACTTGCTACACTGCTACACCCCACTTGCTACACCACTACACCCCACTTACTACACCACTACACCCCACTTACTACACTGCTACACCCCACTTGCTACACCACTACTCTGCTACACCCTAGTATTGTAGTAAAGACATTGTTATTGTGTGGCTTTGCCATACAACACTTACAAAAATTTGTTAATAGGTACAAGTCAAACACACTGATTCCTAGTAACAGAATCACGGCAATTCTGCGCTATTTAAAAGCAGGAACATGTGTCATCTATACTTGCTAGACCTGTCTGATCACATGTAGGATGTCAGTTTGAAAGGTTAGGCACGTTTTCTGCCAGAACATTGCACCCTGTAAAAGCCGGTCACCTGTCTAAGACGGCCAGTTTGACTCAGTTCCTAGGATGACCGTTTGACTGTACAACAAAAATGACATTTGATTCCTGTTTTGTTATTCCATGATTTCTGTTGTATAATGTGGGTAAAAAAAAACCCTCCAGTATGTCAGTTTTGAAGTGTCAATATCAGTATTTCATTTTTAGGTTACCCAGAAAGTACATGTACTTTCAATTGCATGTCATGTGAAATATTTGTGTTTTTGTTGGGGGGGGGGGGGCGTTTGTTACATAAAATTCACTCATTTTTTTATTTCTTCGCTTGCTTTGCGGATTGACGGAATGTCTAGACATGATACTCTCTCTCTCCACACACACACACACAGAGTTTCAAAATTGTTGTAAGTGATGTATGGCGAAGTCACACGGTAGCAGTGTATTTAGGGAATGTAGCAGCGTACTGGGGTAGCAAGTCAGTGCTGTGTAGCAAATTATTCATTTATTGTGTAGCAAGTGGGTTAACAGAGTATCGGTGTAGCAAGTGGGGTGTAGTGGTGTAGCAAGTGGGGTGTAGTGGTGTAGCAAGTGGGGTGTAGTGGTGTAGCAAGTGGGGTGTAGCAGTGTAGTAAGTGGTGCCGGTGTAGTGGTGTAGCAAGTGGGGTGTAGCAGAGTATCGGTGTGTAGTGTAGTGGTGTAGCAACTTGAGTGGGGTGTAGCAGTGTAGCAAGTGGGGTGTAGTGGTGTAGCAAATGGGGTGTAGTGGTGTAGTAAGTGGCGTGTAGCAACACATTTTGCATGACGGTCTAGCATAGGCTGTCATGTTGAGTGATGTGCCCGAAACAGGTAAGCTTCCACCTCTTGGTGGTGGCCAGGAGAGGTTCCTGGGGGCCTACGTTCCACTCTAAGTACAAGCTCTGCTTACTCAGCAAAAGAGGCCATTTCAACAACACTTGCAGGAAAACACCAAGCCAATCAATTAGTCCCTTATGTCCGAACATTTAATTGCCCCATGAGAGATAAATAAAGTAATTTGAACATGAACTTGAACTTGAACATAGATTGTTGTTCAAAGCCATTCCTTTACAGTCACAGTTTGTCAGAAAACAGAGTTTGCAAGAACAGTTTCTGCAGTAAACAACACCAGCAGTCCATGCTTCACAGACGATGACCATCCAGCAGGAAAATCCAAAAATCAGTCCATGAATAAAAAACCAAGCCAGTCAATTTGTTTACTATTTGGTCCAAAGACTGTTGTTCAAATAAAACTAATCCACTCCTTTACAGTCACAGTTTGTTAATGTTATTGTTAAACCACTGAGTTTGCTACAGGAAGGCTTGTTTGCAGGGGGTTAGACAGAGCTTCTAAGTTGCTTTGCTGCAGGTGGTGGTGGTGGTGGCTGGATCAGACCTCCATCTGCACTGTCAGCAGGCGCACTTGCATTTCTCTTCTCTGCTTGACGCTGAAGTAATTCAAGCCTGTCCACAGACACAGAACTGAAAAGTGAACACACTAAGTAACAAACATCAAATGACAAATGGTGTGATTAGATGCATCAGCAATAGTTATTGGTGTGAAGTACATGTACATAGGGCAAAATATAAAATTTCAATTCACAGTTGATACCTCACAAACTGCTGTGCACCAACACTATTAAACTCTATGAGAGTGAAGCACTCAGTCTCTCTCTCTCTCTCTCTCTCTAACAAATGCATCATGATGCACAAAATTATTAATGGTAAAGCGCCTCCTTACTTATCGAAACTGTTTAGACCTTGTGACAGCGGGTACAGCACTTCGAGGAACAGTCTCTTCGTCACACGCCCCAGACTAGACTTGTTCAAATCAAGTCTCTCTTACTCAGGGGCTACGTTATGGAATAATCTCCCATCTGTTGTTCAGTCTACGTACTCCCCTCATATTTTTAAAGCTAAAATTTATCATTATTTTTCCGCAAACTGACCTTTAACCATTCATTTATTACCTTTCTAATAGCTTCCTCGTGCGTCCTATATATATGCGTATTCTATACTTCCATTACTTATGTTAATGTTTTACTGCTCAGTGTGTGTTACCCCTGTGCTGTATTGGGTGTCGCGCGTTGTAGCTATGCTCTGTATGTGAGTTACTGTGGGCACTGCGTGTAGCATGTGCTATGTATGTAATTCTGTGTATGCTGTGTGTGTGTGTGTGTGTGTGTGTGTGTGTGTGTGTGTGTGTGTGTGTGCGCGCGCGCGCGCGTCAAGGACAGACAGTAAGAGAGACCTGTGCGTCTATGTTCTCATCCTTGGAAAATAAAGTTTCAGTCAGTCAGTCAGTCAGTCAGTCTCTCACACACACACACACACACACACACACACACACATTTTCTAGTTTAATGTAGGTTCCTGTGCGCTCTTTCCCCGCCTGTGAGTCTACCAACTGACCTCTCATCTCCCCCCCCCCCCCCCCCCCTCCAAACACACACACAAAACTCTCCCCCCCCCCCCCCCCACTCAACCCGAAAACACTGCAAGTACTGGCATAGCATCATCGTCAAATCTATACTCAGTATAGATCAATTTAAAATCCACCGGCTGGGGTCAGGAGGGCAGAAATATCAAGACTGCACTACGGGCGAAGAAGCATCCACTTACCTGTCTCTTCTTATGAATGTTTGGTAACAGGATCGATGGTATCCCAGACCCTGTAACTTTGCTTCCCGCCGACAGGAATGACTTGAATCAAGAAAAGTCCGCGCGATTTGGGAGCTCGCACAGTCAAACAAACCCCATTGCTGCGCATACCGAAGGGTATTTGCAAATGTTTGATCTGTGAAGCACTTAACTGTGGTGTCTTTACTCCCTGCAAAGTGAACTGAACACTGCAATCTGGTACGAAAACCTTTGTCACGACCGTGTGTGCTGTAATGTATGGGTGTAAGAGGTGCGTGCTCTTTCTTTACTCTCACTCACACGCAGTCGCACAACAGAAACTGATACTGAGACGTGCGGGGATTCACACCACCACAATATTATTGACAAGACGAACAGTCATTGCATAACACGTCACAGTACAGCTACAATACCAATCAAGAACAGGCAAGGTAATCAATCAAGGCAATAAATACTATGCCTAAAATATAAATAATACAAATAATTGTATCTAAGAGCGCTCAGAGCATTTTAACGTGCACGGGATGGTACCTCCAACGATGGTCAAGCGCGCAGACGTGCAGATGTGCAGATGTGCAGTTCACAAGCCGCAGACAACACCACAGGCGGCGGAAAATAGAGCTGGCTCGGCAGCTCTACAAAAGCATCACGGCAACCGCTGATGCTCTAGTGGACCAGCACCCACGCTGAATCCCACATACGGGCAGTCAAGCTCCCTCCCCTTCAGTCGTCGCAGGGCCAAGAAATCCTCCACGGGACAAGGGACTACAGGGCAGCTTCTGGCTCCCGAAAACAGCCACTCGGGCTAGAACCCCTGTGCAACAATACACTATTGTAAGTCCTTGGCCTCAACTAGCACATACTGCCTATCTATGGGATAATATTAACCCATGGCACAAACCAGCGAACGCTCCTATGTTACGAACGCTAAAGGAAACTGCACATACTAAACGCTAAAGGTAGAAACCTACAGCTGTCACATCGGACAAGTCAGTAGAATATACAGACAGGTCAGTGTTAAACTCACTGGTAAAACGGCTAATAACCAAACATACTTAGCCGACATAACACTTCGGCCACAATAGTCAAGTTTCATACTAACTTCCTGACCGTTGGTAATATCTACACAAGAGAAAATAGCTAACCTGAAACATAATACGGGAAATAACAGATATGAACCATTTACCTCCATATGCAAGATGCGAGGGGTTATGACGGTAGACCTTAAAGACAGCGGACGAGAAGAAGTGCCAGACTCTTGAACGGACGTGTCGGTACTACCGGGCCAAATGCGAATAGCAAGTGAATAATAATAAAATAATAATAACGAGTATTGTATAGGCGCTTTACCCAATTTCATGAATCGGCTCAAAGCGCCGCGAACCGAACCCAACACGCACGCTCACGTGAATCACACGCATTCTCTCACACACTGGACATAAACACATTACAATCACGTGGTGCGAAGGGTCAGCTCAGCTATTTAAATTTCGGAATTTAGAAGTGCATTTATTTTTCAAATTTGGTGGGCTGAATATTTCCAAAGCAGAGGGGGAGGAAGCCGGAGTACCCGGAGAGAACCCCCGACGATCGGCCCGAATGAACGGTGCCACATACGAGAAGGAAAAATTCTTTGCCCCGAGTGGGACTCGAACTCTTGACCTCTCGCATTGGTGACAAGTCTCTTAACCACTAGACCACCGACCGCCCCGGTGAATAGCAATGGTTTTTATACTGTTAGGGCGAATAGGGTAAGTATCGCACTGGATACACCTGCATCACGTGTAAAACGGGTTACCTGTATCGACTTTAACAAGGGAAACGGACAGGTCAGCATATTATACACAAATGTCCCGTGTAAAACCTTCACCAAGGGATACATTCGTGGCCCGTGCAGAAAACAAGGCACGTGCGCCACACAGAACATAGTTACGATGCATACCGAAATCATACCAACCCGTCATACGGAAATCATAACAGCACATGATTTACCCTAAGTCACGCATCCGTGACAACCTTCCGAAGACGCCTGAGCCAAACACGCGTCAGCCGTGTTTTCGTTTCGTTTCGTTTTCGTTTCGCAGCCACTGCTATTTGAGCCCGATGATTGGTTAAAATTGCCGCGGTCAGGGACGTCCCTGCCGCAGTAATTTTTTTTTAAGACGCTGATTGGTTGAAAATTTCGCTAATTGGTCAGTGTTCATTAGGTCCGTATTCATTAACCCGACCGGACCGACACGGAAACAACACTGATTTTGCCATACACTAGCCTTGTATTATTTTTCATTATATGAAAAAATTGCTTAACTCAGGGGCTATGGAGTGCGTTTTAGACGGCCTTGGCTCACGGCCTATCTCCTAAACCACCTCGTTGGAGGCCTTTTTACTTTGAGATAAAATGGGAATTCACCTTCTCCAGACCTACTTTTCACGATTTTTAGCCTACTGCATTTTCAAAAGAGTTATCGCCGATTTTTAAAAATCGGTCATGTTACGAATTTTTTCGAAAAAAAATGTTCAAATGGCTTCATTTTCTGAAATTGGGAAGATCATCCAATTATACTGCCTGTTTTCGTAGCACAGCTATGTAGCTCTGACAGGTTTTGTGTAAGAAAAACATTTCCGAGGTAGGGGTGGTTTGCATATAAAGCCAAATATCTATGAAAAGACTCCTTCAAATTACTCATCATTCCGGTATTTTTGTCACTTGTGCCAACTGCACATATGACATGAACTGCTGCACTATTATAGCTTTAGTATTAAGAATAGCAGAGCTTTTAGATAAACACATTTTTCACGTTTCTGCGAGAAGCGCCGGTCAAAAAAGTTCCAATTTTGCAATTTGGTAAGTACAATCCAAGGCACTTAAGTCCACGTTTCATCAGCTCTCTAGATCTTCCAGATTTTATGTCAAAATTAATTCAGTCACGGAAGTCACAAAAGCAAGAAGGAAATCACAAGATATGTAGAAGTATCATCTGTCAGACGAGCAGCGTGGGGCTGACGTCAAATGTTTGGTTCGCAGACAAAATCTGCAAGTATCGCCACTGCTTCCGACATTTCATCAGCCCTCTAGATCTTCCAGATTTCATGTGAAAAATAATTCAGTCGGAGAAGTCACAAAGCCAACAGGGAAATCACAAGACATGAACAAGCATCCTCAGACGATCTCAGTGCTAGAGGCTGACGTCGAAAGTTTACTTCACGGAATTGACGTCATCTCTCTCTCTCTCTGTATGACGACCTGCCTGGGCTGACGTCAAATGTTTAGATCACGGAACTGACGTCTCTCTCTCTCTCTGGGGAGACAGGGTGGCCGAATGGTAGAGCGTTGGACTTTCAATGCTTGGGCCGAGAGTTCGAATCCTGGCCGCTGGGGCCAAATATTTGTGCTGGCCTTTTTCTCGTTGCCCCGTCTTTAACACCCACCCACCCACCCACCCTCTCTCTCTGCCTCCCTTCTTCCCCCACCCGGCCCCACCCCCAGTCACGGGGCTAATCGGTCGAGGTCGTAGAGGATCTAGTGTCATTGGTAGAACTTGGAGAGGGAAGAACCGGCAACAATAACTACAAAGACAAAATAAAATGAAGTTTGGAGAAACAACTTTGTAGGACGGGGCCGTTCCTCCTTGTTATGTTGTTTCCATAGTAATGGAAACAACATCATAGGACGGGCTAAATTTTCCACGTTCATGGGCAAGCATCTGTGGTACAAACGCACGTCACTGCCGATCTCCCGCAGAGACGATTATGCAAGTGTAACTCTGACAATGACGTAAGAAAACGTGCGTCATCGATGCTGGCATGTATGGTCCGCCGAACGCGCTTCTCCTCCTCAGTGAGTGCCGTCTGTGTGTGTGTGTGTGTGTGTGTGTGTGTGTGTGTGTGTGTGTGTGTGTGTGTGTGTGTGTGTGTGAATTGTGTCCGGGCCCGTTTCTTCGAAAATACTTAACCGAATGGCTTCAAATTTGGGGTATCCAAATATATCAAAATGTTACATTAGAGGAACCAAGCGTGTGATGATTGCTTAAGTGATTTGGGAGTTATCGCCCTTTTGAGACAAGTTGGTTGTCTTTCGTTTACAGGCGTAATATTTATTTAAATCACTCAATTTTTTGGCAGTAGATTGCTTGAATACGGACTCTGAACAGAGTCACTACTAGAAAATGGTCGCTCTTATAGTTTTCATGTAAACCGAGCCTGAGTTGACATTGCATGTGAACCCAGTTCAGATGCCTGTATCTCCGAAAATACTGAACCGATCGATTTCAAGTTTGGGGTTTCTAAATGAATCAAGATTGTTGAATAGAAGGCCCGATCCAGGTACGATTGCACACATGATTTGCGAGTTATCGCCCTTTTCAAAAAAAGTGGCTTTCTGGCGTTTAAAGGCGTAATATTGACCTAAACCACTCCATTTTTTGGACATACATAACATGAATACGGACTCTCAACTAAGTGAATTTTGGAGGTTGTCGCTTTTATACTTTTGGCGTAAGCCGTACCTGATGAAAGTGCTGGTGAACACACTTTAGATCTCAAAATCGCTCCTACTATACATAGATAATGAGCCTGGGGTGCCATAAAAAATATACAAAAAAAATAGAAAAATTCACTGCAGCCGTTATCGTCAGTTGACTCGAAAATTTGTACTCACAGCACATTTCCTCTACAAGCCACACGCCTCACAAACATCGAAGAAGAGACGCACGCGCACTGACGTAAAGTAAGTGCGTCATGTTTGATTGACGTGATGCTGTTTTTTCTTGGGGGTGTCTCGCCACTTTCTATCCGAATTCCTGTTTGGAGACGTGGTGTTGTATTTTTTTTTTTTTTTTTTTTTTTGGATTATATCTCGCCATTGTTTTCCGAATTTCTCTATTTGAAGTTGTGTTTTTGCCACAGACTCTGAGCAGTGTAATACAGTGACAGAACAGCACATAAGTGAGAGAGAGAGAGAGCGTTTACAGTTTTTAGACAAAACAACGTCTAAAGTGTGGCTGCAGATTGACACACACACACACACACACACACACACACACACACACACAACCTCTCTGCCCAACACGCACACGCACACACAGACAGGCGCGGAAAAAAGATGGAATCTATGTTCATTGATTCAGTGATTCATTGAATTGTGTCATCAACGTCATTCGACACAGAGAATACGATTGGCTTGTCTTTATTGTCAAACACGAAAACAAGGGGGCCGGATTAGTACCCACGCGATACCTATCAAAATTAATATCCGCCTTAATTTGCTCACACACACCGGCACACAAAGAAACACGTTCACACGCACCGACCTACGCGTGATAGGGTGTCTTGTGAAAATAATGGTCAGTGATTTGACAGGTGTAAAGGACGTCGAACTGGCGGATGAGGTGATAACTACCCGCAGAGCTGCAGTGGAGCTTCGGGGGCGATGCGCTAATTGCCCTGTCTTTGTCCGCGGTCACGCGTGCACACAAAATTAAAATTCGCTGTCTTGCCAGGACCGTAGCGAGGGGAGATTTGCACCGTTCGCGGAAAGCGTACTACTGGGAAATTTTTTTTCCAGTAGAGAGAGAGAGGCTCGCTGACAGTACCGTGTGCATTCAGCTCTGTGAAAATAGAGCAAGCTTTGCCTCGTAATCTCAACTAGTCCGGCGGGCCAGTGGTAAAACAATTTAACTAGTCCGACGGTATTTTCACTAGTCTGCGGGCTTTCGGACGAGTCTTTTCATAATCCCTGACTTGCCTGTTAAACATACTGAGCCGGTATTAATTCGATCTTTACACGCAGCAGCAACACTTCAATTATCATGAGGCTGCTTTCATTGCAAGAATTGTATCAAAGTGATTACGTCAAATGTATTATGCGTCATCCCAGTGAGAAGAAACGTCATAGATTTCAAAGAAAACAACTTCACGTCTGTCTCCAAAAACAAGATTGGTCTGACAAGCCCGGTCAGTTGTTTCAATTAGAGAGAGAGAGAGAGAGTCCTCCCGGATACATGGCATTACAGCAGAACGACTGTGACGACAGCAGGTGATTAAATGGAAACAACATATTGGGCTGGTGGCCATCTTGTTATAATGAATTACGGTCACGTTATATTCGATGATTCTTTAGCGCTCACAGTGACGTAGCGAAATCTGCGTCATAGACACCTTACGTGCACACTATGCTGTTACGTTCTTTTAGGCGGGTGTCGCGCGCGCGCGCGCGCGCGTGTGTGTGTGTGTGTGTGTGTGTGTGTGTGTGTGTGTGTGTGTGTGTGTGAACGGATGAAACGACGGCTATCGCCTAAACCACCTCGTTGCGGGGCTTTTCACTTTCATCTGAAATGGGCAGATACTTTCTCCACAGGTACGTTTCACGATGTTTCTCTTGCTGCATTTTTAGAAGTTATTGTCCATTTTTTTTTTTAAATCGGTCATGTAACGTATTTTTACGAAAAACGAAGAAGTTCAAATTCCTTTATTTTCTAGACTTTTAAAGTTCATCCAATTACACTGACTATATTTGTAGCACAGCTCTGTGGCTCTGCCAGATTTCGTGTTAAAAGAATATTTCCGAGGTAGGGGTGGTTTGAATTTAAGGCCAAATATCTATGAAAAGACTCCTTCAAATTACTCGATCATCTCGGAATTTTTGTCAAGTGTGAAAACTGCACATTTGACAGGAACTACTGCACTATTATAGCTTTAGTATTAAGAATAACAGAGCTTTTAAGATAAACATTATTATTTTTTCAAGTTTCTGCGAGAAGCGCCGGTCAAAATCCAATTTTGCAATTTCGTAAGTACAATCCAAGGCATTATGTCCCCGTTTCGTCAGTCCTCTAGATCTTCTAGATTTTATGTAAAAATTAATTCAGTCACGGAAGTCACAAAACCAACTAGGAAATCACAACACATGAAGAAGTATCATCTGTCAGACGAGCAGCGTGAGGCTTAGGTCAAATGTTTGATTCACAGACAAAATCTGCAAGTATCGTCACTGCCTCCGACATTTCACCAGCCCTCTAGATCTTCCAGATTTCATGTGAAATATAATTCAGTCGGGGAAGTCACAAAGCCAGCAGGGAAATCACAAGACATGAACAAGTATCCTCTGACGATCTCAGTGCTAGAGGCTGACGTCAAATGTTTGCACACGTGTTTCTCACGTTTTTTTTTTTTTTTTTTTTTTTGATATTGTAGAAAGGGTGGAGATTGGTCTATAGTTGTTGAGATCATCCTTGAACTTTGTTTTTGGAAGTGGAATAACCTTGGCGATCTTTAAGTCATCAGGAAAACCCTGTTTTGTTTTGTTTTTGGGTTTTTTTTTATCTCGATGCATAGATTAAAAATATACGTTAAGTAATCTACTGAGTATGGTAATGATAGTTTTAATATTTCCGCACTGATCCCATCACAACCTGATGATGTCTTGTTTTTGAAACTGTTCATATGTTTTCCAACTTCATATACCGTCATTAACGGGACTGAGAATGGTTGTTTGCCGCGGGTCCTTCCTTGGCAAAACTGCCTCAGAACATCAGAACAGATAAAAGCTGAGGGGTCATTACGGTTCTGGGTTGAGAGGGAATCAGCTACTGATAAAAAGTGGTCATTGGATGTATCTGGAGTAAACTCAGTAGTCAAGTCAGCAGATTTTGGATTTGTACGGTTAGTGAGGATATTCATAGCGCGCCAGACAGAAGATACATTCTTGCCATCTTGAACTAGCTCTCTAACAAAAGCTCTTTTTGCTCTCCTAACCAAAGCTCTCACACGATTTCGCTGCTTTTTGAATTCATCATACAGTTTGTTTGATTTGAGCTCATCCCTGTACTGCATGGCCTGCATGATTTCCTTAGTAAGCCATTGAGGCTTGATTTGTTGTTGTTTTTTTTTTTTTTTTTTTTTACACGCTTCTTTTTTAAGGGGGCATGTTTATTGAGGATATGGAGAAACAGTTTGTAACACAACGTCATTGCTTCATTAGGATCTGAACAATTATGAACGTCATTAAACCAAAGATCTTGGAAACATAAATCTGATTCCAAGGTCTTTGATTATACGGTGCAGCCTGAAGATCATTCAAGAAGGAGCTTTCTCAGAATTTTTTGAATGATCGGTACGTAGTGAACGTGTGTTTGTGCTTCCTAGGTTTATTTATTTTAAGAGAAACCTCGCATATCACAGGGTAATGGTCACTAATGCCAAGTATAGGTACAGTAGGATCTTTCACGATGGAAGTATTGTTAGTATAAATATGATCAATTAACGACAAAAAAGATGGAGTAACCCTGGTAGGCGAGGTGATAACTTGTTGTAAGCCAAATAATGAGATCGTGTATTCCCAGGATGGATTGGACTTGAAAAGGTTGATATTAAAGTCACCTAATACAACCACATTCGCTTTGGGATTTGAATCGTGTACTTTATCCATCATTGACATAAATTCGTTGTACCAGTCAAAACTGGCAGCAGGATTGCGGTATACATTCCCTACCAGAAGAGGAGTTGAGTTATCACAAACCCTTATTTCTAACCAGATACTCTCTACTACTTTAGACTTTAAGGCGCGTCTTAATTATGCGCGAAGAGGTCCTCGGCGAAGACAACCGAATTTCTTCGGCTTTGTTCGGCGTGGCCTCTACGTACTAACTAGGCGTCAAGCATTCATGACACGTGACCGAAGGAAAATAGCAATGGCGCCGATTGTGAGCTTAGGCTACGTACCAGAGATGCAAATCTGGAGGAAAACGCTATATATTCCTCTTACACATAACGCTGCAGATGACACCCTAGAAATGCTTTAAAATTCACCAAACAATTCACAAAAATCAGGCAGCCATAGGCTCACGCGTAGAGGAAATTTAAACAAATTCCAATGTTCCGTTTTTTGGCAATGTTGGCAGCGACCACATACCCCCTCATACCACTGTCGTCTGCTGGCTCCTGTGCCAGCCGCGCATGAATACAAATAGTCCACAAGCCAGCCTCATTTTCCCCTAATTGTACTATTACCTGGCATGAAACTTGTTTACAAAGCCAACAAAAAGCACCAGATTGCCAATGTTTACTCTGCACACAAATTTTAAAAGGGGCAAATATTTTCTACTATATTTAGCCGAGTTACTCCCGCTTTTTCAATTTTTTTCTGGCTTTCCTTCCATTCAGATTGTGAGGGTCAATTTTCAGGCTTTTTGTCTCTCAGAAAGTGGCAGCCCTGTACATGTATCTTGCCTGTAAAAACTGGCAGTTGTGGCTTTTCAGATTTGGCAAAACATCTTGAAGTGGTTTCAGATTTGTAGGTCCCGCGTTGCTAGCACCCCTGTTTTAAAAAAAATCAACATTGGCGTTTTCTCAGAAGCAACAGCAAAAGAAATCAACCTGGCGTGCTGATAAGCAGAAATAAGACCTGCCAAAACAAACCATTTAAAGCTGTCTCTTTGGAAATTTGACATTGCCATTTCCTCAGAATCTAGAAGTACCAGAGGCATCAAACTTTGCATAATGATAAACATCCATAAAACCTTCACTGACATACCTGTGTTCAATGTCCTTGTCCCAAGGCGTTTTGAGGAAACTTTAACGTTGTCATTTTCTCAGAAACAACAGTTAGTAGAGGCATCAAACAAGGCATGACGATAGACAGCACTGAGGTCCCTTTTGAATGATCTTGATCTTATAGACATCCCTTTTGAATGATCTTGATTCAAGCTCAACTTTATTAAAGCTGTACGTTGAATTTTTACATTACCAATTTGTTTTTTATTCAGAAACTCCAAATTCTAGAGCCATCAAGTTTGGCATAATGATAGACACTGGTAAGATCTTTTTCTTACAGATCCTCTTTCAATGACCTTGACGCCAGAGACACCTTATTTGGTATCATGATAGTGAGAAGAGCTTTACAAACATACTCTTTTGGGTGACCTTGACCGATCTCACCAGTGCGCCATGAAGGCATCTGCCACTCCAGTTTAACAGGAGACTACAAAACACAAAACGAAACTCCGACGCGGTAAACCGAATCAGTCGCTCAGTGTCCGTTGTTTGTCTACCTTGAAATACTGTACCGTTACTATTGCACAGGTGCTTCAATCACAACTGGCTTCTCAGCAATACACGCTTCCAGAGCCGGGTATCTACTCCATCATTTTGGAGGCGGCAGATCTCGCCAACAACACCAAATATGTCCGCCGCCTCTGCCTCTTTGATCCCTTTTCCGACATCACCGTTGACCCCAAATTCGACCTGTTTGCATCAACTGCGAGTAAGGTGGCCAACTTTTCCTACCAGAACAACATCAGCCATGGAGTAGTCTTCACATGGCAAGGCCACTTCCGGAATGCCTTCCATGAGGAAAACGTTCTTCTAGGTAGACAAAATGATCACATACATCTATCAGCTTTCATGACTCCTCTCTCTCTCCCTCTCTCTCTTTCGCGCGCGCGCTTCTCTTAAAAGCCCATGCAAAAATTGCAATTTTACTTGAAAACTTCTGATCACTATATAGAAGCCACTTTATAGGTAGACACTATTACGCAATCTGCAGTGGCCTTGCGCGGATGGCCAACGCCTTGTGTAATAGTAGTAAATTGAAGTGACTCCTTCTGGTATGCGGTGGCTTGTTCTTTTTAACCAGTCTTAACATTGTGGCCAGGCTCGGGCTCATAACAGATAATTAAGTCGTAGCTGTAGCAACGGCAAGTTAAAAAAAATACCGTTTCTTTTGGTCTTCTCCTCTATGTCACCAGTTCAAACTTAGTTCCTGACGTCACGATTTGCTCTAGCATTTACACACATGGTCTGAAATTAATGAAAATAACTGCGGCAAACACTTACGATATGCTTTTAAATTCATATTACCAGGACCTGTCCGAAGTTACCCACCACAGCTCGGAACGCGCAAAACTATTCCTGCAGGATCGCCTTTGGAAGATCATGAAGGGGAGTTAACTGTCGACGGAATTCAGGAGTCAAGAGGAATAAGTGAGTTTCCCGTTACTTATTTTTTATCTAACATGCAACTCTAATGCAGTTACTTGTTACCCTTTCATGCTAACCGACCGCATGCATAAGTTTAAGATTATAAACTGCAAGTGGCATTAATTAGTAAGACTGCTTTCCCAGTTTTGTCTTTCCACAAATCGTTTCATTTATAAAGAAACGGTTACAACAGAATGGCATTCACACACACACACACACACACACACACACACACACACACACACACACAAGAAAAGCAAAAATTACGTATGGGGTGGCGCTGTACCGCGGCGACGCGCTTCCCTCGAAAGACGTTTCCGGGTTTTCCGAAAGGGACAATAAAGTAGTGTAAACCAAAAAAAAAGTCTGGAATCAAATGGTTATATACTTTTCCACTATCCTACAGCTAATTTCCAAGTTACCTTTGCAAAAGACCACAAGGGTGGCTTGGAACAGCCTGCAAATCCTCAAAGTCCTCCCAACGGCTGGAGAGATGTTGGTCTCAACACGACCTTTACCTTGCCCATTGCAACAAGCGAAGGTGACACCGTGACGGTCTGGGTCAAGGCCACCGATGCTGTTGGCAACGTGAAAGTGGACAGAACAAAAGTGACCTTCGACTCATCGCCTCCGTTTGCACAGGAACTCGAGTTCCATATGAATGAACTGGTGCCTGGAGTGGACTTCAGTTCCAGGTTTAAAACACACACACACACACACACACACACACACACACACACACACACACACACACACACACACACACTACAAAAAGAGACAGACTTTTGTGGGAAGTTACGATGTCGTTGAGGTCTGTCGGTCGATACCTCTCAAATATCACTTTACTGTCAATTGGTGGACGAGATTCTGTCCATGTCGTACACACTCACAAAGAGAACTGAGAACCAAGAAATTAGAAATGTTTGATGTGGTTTATGCGGTTTGCCCGTTCACAAGGGAATGTTGGGGGTAGGGGTGTTACATTAAATGCGACACCATGTCACAATTCTAGACAATACAGGTCGAAGGAAGGTTAGATGGCGCGTGCCGATGGCACATCAACGTCCGATACACACAGACAGACACAATGAGAGAGGCTGCCTGGTTTAATTCTAAATCTTCTACGTGTCATTATCATTTTTTTTTTTCTAAGAATTTGTCGTCCGCTATTCTTTCGTAGGTTTGAACTCAGTGCGAGCGATGACGAATCAGGAATTGCCTACGTGCTGTGGACTTTCAAACGATCTAACGGCTCCATCCATTATCAAGAACGTGTGGAGGGTCGACGAGCGAGCAAACAGGTACTGCACTAGCATGAGTATCCAACTTTCTTCACTCTTTTTCGGTTTTGGCCCTGAACGCGAAAATCAGACAAGATTAACGGTTCCTTAACGGCTCTTGCTACTGCAAACATGGGTATCATAAAAGTGCAACACTCCCATGCAGACATAAATTAATCTTTTTGTGAGCCACTGGTGCACAACTCCATAAAATCGATAATTCACGTGTGAAATTCCCTTATGGGGAAACCTTCCCTGTAATCCAGCAAAACCACTTCGCTACTTTCCTTTCTTTGATTTAATAGTCAAGATACCACTTGATGTTACTACCGCTCAGTTGGTATAGTTCGCCAGTCAATTCCGTCGATATTTCGCATAGAGTAAATTCGTAGAACGAAGTCAGCGGCCACGTGACTTCACCTCGCCAGACCCCGGAGCACATTTGCACCCGCTACTGCGTTACGGGGATCCAGTCGCCCCTGTTTGGTGGACGACTGTTTATGCCGAAATATCGACGGATTTGACTGGTATACATTTTGCATCCCCTAACGGGCGAACTATACCAACTGAGCGTTACTACCGGAAACATACATGTTATTCCGCAGGGGGGGGGGGGGGGGGGGGCGTTAACTGGTCACTTACCTGATTAATCGTACAAAGAAGGTTCGTGTTTATGAAAGTGTATCCCCAGAGGCAAATGAACATGCAAATTAAAACGTTCTCTTCATGTTTTGTCTCGTGTTCAAAGGATTGTACAGATTTCACAAAATGCCATTGCACCCTCGTGAATTCGTGTGATCCCGAAAGGCAAATGGACATAAAATAAAACGTTCTCTTCGTGTTCTGTCTCGTGTTTAAAGGATTGTACAGATTTCCAAACATGCCGGTGCACACCCGCGGATGACTGCTTCTGGTTTGACCAATCATATTCGTTCAGTAACTGTCACATGATGGTGGAGAAGGAAAACCTGGATACTGAGGTCATCACCGTCACTGCTGACGTCACAAACATGGCCGGAGTCGTGAGCACGAAAACGTTCATGGTATACCTGGTAGAGCTCTCTCTCTCTCTCTCCCTTGTAAAATAAAGTTTCGTTCGTTCGTTCTCTCTCTCTCTCTCTCTCTCGAGCTCTCTTGTTTTGTAAGAGGAAGTGGCCAAGATGAATAAAGTGCACATTACAACCATTATGGTGTTTTTTCATGACAATAGTTTCAGATCTCCCGTTTGCTGCATGGACGGACTCAGAAACACTCCATTTTGTATGGCGTAGTTCTAAAATTGTGATGTAACGTCCAGTGCCTGTTACCTGCTTTTCTTCGAAACTACACACACACACATTTTTTTTAATTGGATTGAATTGGGGACTGCATAAGGTTCTCAGGAGCACCTATCCCAATCTGTGTTGTTTGATTGTTTGTCAGCCCCAATGGCGTAGGAACCGGGGGAGGGCGAACATCCCCCGTCTTAGAAAGGGTAAGCGAGAGTGCAAAGAGGGCATGCTTATAATTATCATACATGATGACATTGAATGATTTGTCTTCCATTGCAGAACGGGAATCTGACACTGCTGAATGGAACAGAGGCTTGTAAGTTTCCGACTTTTGTTTCTGAGTGAATTTTGAAAAGTAACTGTTAAAATTCAAGAACAAAATTGTTTTGTGGACACTGGTGGAAATATATTTGGTTTAAACAGATTTGTTTCGTTGCGTATTGTGGAGCGATACAAGGAAACGGTGTTGAGCATTAGCAAGATAAACTTATGATATGCTCAGTGAACGTTTATTTGTAGCAACTCTGCAATGGCTTATTTACGAGAGAGAGAGAGAGAGAGAGAGGGGGGGGGGTCCCAGTTGTTGAGCATTCTCTTTTAAACAGCGATCAGCTGCTACAGTCGTTCTTGGTATATGTGTATGTGGCCTGGAATAGCGTGCCGAAAGTGTGATAAACTCTAGAACAGTGTTGAAAAATTGTACGTTGGCTGGCAATGGAAGGTCTGTGTTGTCGTGGAGAGGTAGATGGAAATATAATGTAGTTAAAGTTTGTTGATTGTTGCGTTGGTGTTCTGCGCGCTCGATCACGGCTCCACAGGCACAACTAGCGGCGAAAGACAAGTAGTGATTAACTAGATAGCTTTGGAGATTACTCTTGTTTGAACGTAAGCGACAATGAAATATTTGTTTTAAACTCAAACCTAGGTAATAATATAGGGGGATAGCATGGTTGTCGCTAGGCAGGGCGTCCCTCTAATCGACATGTGACTTCCCGGATCACTCATGGATTACCCGAACTAGGTTGTCGCATGTAAAGTATCCTTTGAATTCACTTAAAGATTGGCTACACTTGATGTTGTCGGGCAAGTCTTTCCAGAGGACGGTAGTTAGTACATTTGTCCCAGATAACGTCAGCATAGTCGAAGTGTGGTAATATAAAACATTTCTACAGAGTCTCCAGGGCATTTCTGAACAGTCGGCACTTACAGGAACTCAAGCAAGCAGTTAAGAAGGGATCTTTGGCAATTATTTATTTGACATGAGTATCCCATTTACAACTATTTTGTAGATATATTCCGAGGTGTTTGTGAGTGTCGGAGTGTTGGCGAAAAGTAATTTCAAAATAGAGCTGTGAAGGTTTGAAGTTCCTAACTGATTAAAGTTAAGTTTCCACGTGAGGGCCCAACGACTTATTTCGTGAAGGTCTGAGTTATGAATATCCGTGCGGACGATGTCGTTATTCGTGGATAAGTACATGCTGGTGTCATCGGCGAAGAGTTTAATAACGGAATCAATACTTATTACGATGTCATTTACATATGTAAGGAACAGTAGGGGGCCTCAGACGAAGCCTTGGGGTACTCCAGTGGACACCGTTAGATAAGTCAGATTTACGTCCATTAATGGCTACAGCTTGTTTACGGCCAGACAGATAATCGTGACACCAAGTAAAAAGTTGTCCTCCGACCCCAGTAGCGTCGAGTCTTTGTATCAGCTAGTCCACGGTGCAACATTCGGTCAAAGGCTTTAGAAACGTCAAAGAAGATGGCTTTTGTACTTATATTCTGGTCGGGGATTTACAAAGATCGTTGTAGATACTTAAAAGCTGGAAAACAGTTGAGTCACCCGGAATAAAGCTGGCTCGAAGTTATAAAATGGTTGTAACTGAGGTAGCGCAATAAATGGATCTGTACATTTTCCTAAAACTTTATCGGCCATGCAGCTTAACAAGGAGATTGGACGATACTTTACTCACTTTTCCTTATCGCCCTTTTTTCTGTAAACGGGTGCCACATGTGCGATTTTCCACGAGGAAGAAAACTGGCCTTCTTCTAGTTATCTATTGAACAAGGTACTTACATGTTCTGCAGTAACAGGAGCACTAGCAGTAAAGATTTTGTTCTGAATAAGGTCTGGTATATAAGGTATATGTCAGTTGCAACACTGCCATGCTGATCTGGTCTTTCCAGTCGAATAGGAGGGTGAAACCCGTCAATATGAATACTATCGTTAGTTAAACCAGTTGACAACCATGTTTCGTCCATGGTGATACTATGGTTCTTTAATTCATAATTGAAGACATCTAGCTTGTTGCGATGGCTTCTCACATTTACGTGTACATTAGAAAGGCCGTCATGAGCGTTATGGTGAGTTGTCCAGGGTTAGGATGAACATTGCTGGAAAAAAGAAGTACGAGTTGTATGACGACGAAAGGGACATAGTACTAGACATAGAAGTTGTTGATCAAACAAAGCTGCTTGCAGCGGAGGTGAAGACTTGAACGGACTGGGGCCGGAAACTGAGCCGGGGAACCACAACGAATGATGACTTGAGGGGGCTTAAAAAGATGAACCAGGGCCGCGTTTCTTAAGGCGGGCGTTTCGAAACGTTCCGGGGCGCTTTCCTATGAAACCGTTTGCATGCACCTTGCCCGCGGCGTGCAGAAAAAGCGCTCGCGTGCGCAGTCTGAAGCAAGTTCGCCGCGAACAAAAGGTCACGTGGTCAGTTTCTATGTAAACAAAGATGGCGGCGCCCACCGAAGGCTTCGTTGAAGTGGAACTAAGAAATGGCTTAAAATGAATTTGCGGGTGGATGGAGACCTTCTGTCCCAACTTGTAATTGTGCAGAATAGTATACGAAAATAATTTGAGCTAATTGCACCGGGCCGTGGTCGCCAGTCATTCAGGGATATGTTGTGCGTGTTTGTGGGGAAGGAGTGGTCAAAGTGGGTACGTAATGGTGCCTTACGTCTCCGTTTTGCATCGAGCAGAACATGCATACTAGCGGTATATCATGCTCCAAGCCAGTAATTATTGCTCCTCCTCAAAAACGTCGTCTTCTGCGCTCAAAAGATGACTGATAGCTGCGAGCACTAGAGTTTTCTTCTTCCTTTTCAGCCTTGCCAGCAACCGTGTTCGTGATTCCGCCGCCATTTTGAAAGCGCCTTGGTTCTAATTGGCCGTTTCCCAACTAGGCAAAGCGACCTCCGCAAGCGCCCGCGAGCGCATTTGCGTAAGAAACGCGGCCCTGGAGTGCAGTCGAGATTCCTGCTTGACCACAGAAAAACAGAATGAAGAACGAGTCAATGTTCAAAAAGCTTTCCGAAGTGTGAAACAAATTCACAGAGTCAACCGTGCAAGCACAGTCAAGGCTGTCACAGTTGCAGAGTTTTCCGCTAGACACTGTAGCGATGTGTCTCGCTCACTGACCAAAAGCAAACTAATGTCACGGCAAACTCGTGCTCTGGTTTTATAAGGGTCCCCGAAGCGCTGAAAACTCTGCAACTGTGACAGAGTTGCCTGGATTATGCACAGTCGAAGGAGTCGCAGTTTTAAATAAAACGCAATGTTTGCGGCTTTTTGCTGAGATTGCAGACCTTTTAAGGTAGACGTTTACGTGTAGACATTCTCACCGCTCTTGCATAAAACTCGCCAGCTCAGTCTAGTCTTATGGCACTGTGTGTCTATCACTTTTAGGTTATCTCTCCACAACCACGGAACGGACGTGCGGCTAAAGCTGACAGACTGCATCCTGAGACCGATGGACGGAAGAGGAAGAAGAATCGAGCGCGTAAAGTCGGACGAAGAGAACTACAAAGGATAATACAGTATATCGAAATGGACACATTCAAAAAGCTGCAAGCGTTAACTGCCTCTTAGTGGGACTGCTGAAGTGGACAGTTCAAAAATTATATAGGTGCTTACACAATGTACACGTACTGCTATTGTTATCGCATATTCATGTCATGTACAACTGTTGGACATCTTAAGGCTAGTAACTGAATGCGACTATTGTAGGGTGGGTGGGTGTTTGGGAGTTTAACGTCCTTTTCCACCACATAAGGGTGATATCAAAGACGGGGCAACGGTGAAAAAGCCAGCACAATATTTGGCCCCAGCCGGGGGTTGCGACTATAGTAACAAGAGTTTAAAAAAAAAAAAAAAATGGAAAAAATAAGCTATCCAAGACTTGTCATTTTATCAACTTATGGATTATATATGTTGCAAGCAAACACACGCGCGCACGCGCGCGTGCTCTCTCACACACACACACACACACACACACGCGCGCGCGCGCGCGCGCGTATTTTGGAAAGAACTGCCACAGTGCTTTGAGTGGAATAGTTGTTTTGTTTTTAATTTTGTTTGGATTGATTTTCTTCTTTGCAGATTTGTATTTATTGTATATAGTTGGTTTGTCACTCCGTCTGTTCCTCCGTCTAGTTTGTGTGTGTGTTTGTTTTCTGCTGGTGTTGTTTTTTGTTGTTTTTTATTCGTATTGTACCCTGTCTCGTCTCATTTTCTTTTGCTGCTTTATATGTGCCATCATCACACGAACTTGATTAGTTCGTTTTGGCCTCGTGTTTCCAAACTTCAGAGGTTCGGAAATATTGTCTACCTCTCTGTAATTTCTGCTTTTGTTTTTATAATCAGAACAGAAACTTCAGACTCCTCTCTGTCACCGTTTGCATAAGTCTGAAGTGCGTATTAAAGGGAGTTGCAGCATGTTTTCTTCTTTTTGTTGTAGTTGTTGAGTGTTCACGGGAGTGAGTCTGAACGTGTGTGTGTGTGTGTGTGTGTGTCTGTGTGTGTTCAGGCGTCTCTCAACGGCATGTACAGTGAGCTAACAATAATCACGCACGCATTCTGTAACTTTTAATGTAGTGTCAGAGGATACCATAAACACTTAGGCCGCGCCTCCGGCGCTACACACACACCAAACGCCACCAGTAATTGTTATACTTTGAAAGAAAAGGGGAAAAAATCGCAACCCTGTCATGATTTTATATATATAGGTAGGATGGTAGGTCCCCCCCCCCCTCCCATTGTGGCTTGTAGCCAATATAGGGCAAGGCGGACTTGTCCAATGGCATACAAAGCGCACACCTCCTAGATCTAGGGAGCGCTCTCAGCTTTACTTACTTCCCCTACTTTCAAATTGACCTGATTGAGCGCATGTTTTCGGCTTTAGTAACGCCTTTGTTCCTATATATATATATATACATATATATATATTATACCACTCTACCACTATTACAGGTCATGGTATAAAATCCATAATTCACCACATGTGGTATAACATCGAAGATCTTGGAAACAGTCTTTGATAACATTGTACCCATGACAACCACGCGTGAATTTTATGGCTGTACCTAAAGAGTGAACATATATTACCCCTCGCAGTGTTCCAGCAGTGTGTTCTGGTGAAAGGATTTGCGTCACGATATGACGCGAGAAGGGACTAAAGAATAATTTACGTCATGACATGACGTGGTTCGGCTTCGTACAGAAATGGAGACGAAGGAGCTTTGCCAGTCGCTTGACGTGGAATTGTTGATCTTTTGCTGCGTTTTATCAACAAGCGGTCGTGTTTGGACAAGCGTAAGCCTAGTTCCAGTTCTCTACTAAGACGGAGGCTTCGAAACGGACCTGCTGACTTCTCAAAGCCTATGGACAAAGCGAAGTGAAGCACATCAGTCAGAGATACCGCGTTAAAGCATTTGGATTGCCGATGTCAGCTTTCAAATCAAAGAAATGCAGGTAGGGACGTGGTATAAATAATTTTCCCAATTCGGTGCCCCCGATTACGTAAAATACACCACACTCGTTTGCTGATTTTGACCGTAAAACTGCGAGTTTTAACGAGCAGTTTTACGGTCGAAATCAACAAACTCGTGTGGTGTATTTTCCGTAATCGGGGGCACTTCATTGTGAAAACTCTAACACGTGTTGCACCGGCACATACGCACCCTCACGCTATCGTCGTAATGGTTGCACGTGCTAAGTGGCAGCATTGAAAGCAAAGTCAGTCGCCACAAGGAAACGACAAGGAGGAAAGGCCCTATCCCAAAAAGTTGTTTCTCCAAATGTCATGCTATTTTGTCTGTTTTGTTTTTATTGTTGCTGGTAATTTTTTCTTTTTCTGTAAGATTCTGTAAGACCTATCAAAGACACTAGATGCGCTACGCTGTAGCGGATCTGGAATCTTATGGGAGAGAGAGAGAGAGATGACGTCAATTCCGTGAACTAAACATTTGACGTCAGCCTCACGCAGGTCAGAACCAAAAGTAAAACCGCATTTGGAAAATTTGGAAATGTTGTTGCTGATAAAACGCGCTTGGCAAATCCGAGTGCCCGCGTGCTCTTCATTTCTCACACATCTCGGCAATCCCCCCCCCCCCCCGCCCCCCCTCCCCCCCCCCCCCAAAAAAAAAAAAAAAAACTTACCGTCAACGTTTGTTGCGCCATTCTTACGGCGACAGTACGGCGTACGAGCGACACTGACCAAATTCAAAAGCGACACGACTTGTATTGGGGGGATCACTGCGAACAGTACTGACTCGGTCACGGCTGCTGTGATGACCACTGCACGGACGGATGGCCACTGCACGGAGATTTGCACAGCACGGTAGCGTATCCGGACCCCGACAGGAAGTGGGGGCAGTTTTTCGGCATGGTTTTGTCGCTGCTTCTGGACAGTGTGTGAACTCTGCAACTGTGACAGCCTTGACTGTGCTTGCACGGTTGACTCTGTGAATTTGTTTCACACTTCGGGAAGCTTTTTGAACATTGACTCGTTCTTCATTCTGTTTTCTCACATTTCGGAACGCTTTTTGTTGGTAGCTTAGATCTTTAAACTGTACCCCATGCTCAGTTTGTGTCACTGAAACGTGTGCATCAAAGTTACGACGAGCGCAAAGTAGCTGCCGTGCGCCCGAAGATTCCACGCGTTAGGAGCGTGCGCAGTTTAAATAAAATTAATGTTGCCTAACTCAGAAAGTTACGGGGCTTTTTACAGTAACGTTTACGACAACGCACCTGAAACAGTTGGATGTGTTCGTTTCTACGTGACGGAGGTACGCCAAAGGTAAATTTGCCCTTCGTGTTAAAACTGGAAGATGCGGTCCAGGAAGATCATTTACCCTGCGCGCAAAATGAGTTGACAAGGAAGGGACGCGACTTTTTTTTTTTTTTTTTTGCTGTCCCAACTCTTTGCCTGCTCCAGTGGTGTTCCTCCCAGGTCATGGATGGAACCCACGGAGGACACGGAAGCTGGGACAATTTTTATTATGCATGATGATGGAGATGAGGATGATGGTAAGATGGTGCTATGGAGGTCCATGTGGTTTGTGACTGCGGGACAGGGCCGCATTCCACGCTTCCTGTCATAAATATCCTGGCATTAACCAGGCCCGGGAACTACGGCACCCGCGTGTCATACTAAGGGAAGCACCCGAAAGTCGCACCCGTGAAGTGGGTGAGTATCGGCTGTGTGGCAACAGCCTGCCCATTGGGCCAATAGCACACTCGCTCTGGATAGGAGCCGACCTAGGTAGGAAAAATCCCGCTTGCCTCGGCTGGGACTCGAACCCGGGTCTCCCGGTCCATGATCCGAAGTGCTAACCACTACACTACGGGGGCCGGTAGAAGGGACGCGACTGACGAATCGGTGGTGATTTGCCGCGGGAGGAGAAACGGAACGGTAGCCAGAACACTGTGTGGGCCCACTCGAAGAACGGACACAGAAGTAAAACAGCACATGTTTCGGCGAAAGCCCCCTTTGACGTGGCGTAAGTATTGCCCGATACTTTTCGCTCAAGAGACACGTACAGCTTGAAGACAGCTGGCGGATTTGTCTCAAGAAGGAGAAGAATGTTCGTAATGAGTTTTTAGTCATTCCCGTTCCGGGGGCCTCGCTACTCTTGGACCCCACGACAACGCAAACTCGGGCTAACCGAAACCGGGCTGAGCTTAGTAATGCCTAAGAAGGAAAAAAACAAACTACTCGGTGACAAGGAGAGTGGACAGTTGCGAACAACTTTGAGGTCCCCGTGTTATTTTGCAGTGTGCTACACACAGCTGTGAAAACTGTCGCATTCACCAGCACCAGTACATTCTCGGCCTGTTTCGAGATTATTACCTGTATGAGTAATCTCCCTTGCCGCAACAAGCACGCATTTTTCGCGGCGGAGCACAAAGCTGCCACGAAAAATGATTGATTGATGCCGGTCTATGTATGCACGGGGAAGTAAATCACCAAAAGAGTGTGGTGTATTTTACGCAATCGGGGGTACCGAATTGGAAACATTATCAATACCGCGTACCGAATTGGAAACATTATCAATATCAAGTCAGTACCCGCATTTCTTTGATTTGAAAGCTGATATCGGCAATCCAAATGCTTCACGCGGCATCTCTGACTGAGGTGCTTTAATTTGCTTCGCCCAGAGGCTTTGAGAAATCAGTAGGTGCAACAGCGTCATATACGCCAACCAGTCTTCACGATGGTTTCAGATGCCATATTGTGTCCCAAGTGACTGATTCTGGTGTATGGATTACGGTCATGCGACGAACAGTTTTCCACGGCGTTGCTGTGTGCCTGAGATACGTATTGAGAGTGTAAACAGTGTTCATCCTAGGACATTCTAACTACTACTACTGTTAACGCCCATGGCTCCACGTGGAGTATAGGCCATCGACGACCCTTCGCCATCGCACTCTGTTCTGGGCTACTCTTGCCACTCCAGTCCATTTGATCCCCTGCTAGGGAGCCGGGGTGGTCGAATGGTAGAGCGTTGGATTTATAATGCTCGGGTCGTGAGTTCGTATCCCGGCTGGGGCCAAATATTTGTGCTTGCCTTTTCATCGTTGCCCCGTCTTTGGTATCACCCGTATGTGGTGGAAAAGGACGTTAAACCCCCAAACACCCACCCTGATCCCCTGCTTGCAGTATCTCAGTCTGCCTCAGTATCCCGCCTGCAGCTGTTGCGAGGTCGGCCCCTCTTCCTTTTCCTCCGCGGGTTCCATAGGACACGTGGTGTTAGAAATAATTTCGTTTGTTAACAATTCGTATCTTATATCATACAAGAAAGCACTTATACTTGGAGAATGTGCGCCCACAGACAGCTTTAAGCGATAAACATATGCTCATTCATCTTACAAAGGACTACAGTATTCCGAACATTGTCAAATAGAAAAATATATTCGAGTATACACGTGCTTCTTGAAATACAAATATGTGTGTCCATGTATCTGTTCACATTCCAAGCAGGAATATTCTTTTTTCCTCCCTGTTTTAGTTGTGTTTGTATGTTTTTGTCTCTCTGGTAAAGCGTGGAAGCGCTGGTCGTCAGCGCGAGCACGAGTGTGGATGTGTGTAGGTGTGTGTGCGTGTATGTGTGTGTACTGATATTAGTGATGATGCATTTTGTATGTTTTATTAGTGTAGCAAGGACAGATAGTAAGAGAGACCTGTGCGTCTATTATCTCAGCCTTGAAAAATAAAGTTTCAGTCTCTCTCTCTCTCTCTCTCTCTCTCTCTCTCTCTCTCTCTCTCTCTCTCTCTCTCTCTCTCTCTCTCTGTGCTTGCTTTCGATTATCAATAAATAAATATGTCGCGACCCTTGCCAAGCGGCGTAATCGAACGTGTGTTGCTGGCGTCAGATTTAGCGAGGTCGTGGACGACATATTGCGTTTTAATCTTTTAATCTTAAACTATGCAGCATGCTGGAGAAACACCATATTTACGTTGGCAAGAAGAACTGCAAAACAGTGCACTAACTAGTCCTACATTGACTTTCCATTCCAAGTTTACATATTGCCACTTGAGCTAAGTTTTCTCATGGGCATTGACAACACAGACGAAGTTTAGTAGAGACTCGCCGGCGAAGGTGGTACGCCTTATCAATGTAAATTGCATTTGGCCCAAACATGTTTTTCGTTTTTCAATTGGGTTTGGTTTTGGCGTGGTGTGGTGTGGTGTACTGTACTGTACTGTACTGTACTGTACTGTACTGTACTGTACTGTACTGTACTGTACTGTACTGTGTTCTGTTCATTTCGTTCCCATTTAAGTTGTTGTTGTTGATGTTGTTGTTGTTGATGATGATGTTGATTATGATGCTGATGATTTCTCATTAAATATCAAATGACAGTCGAAATAGCAAGTTCTCTGCTGAAAATGTCATTCTCATGAGACCAGAATCCCTCATTCTCCACTTTTTTTTTTTTTTTTTACTCATATTAAAATTAATTACATTATATGACGTCGTGGTGGAAGAAAAGCAAATACGACATACGAAGCTAAAACGCTGTTTGTGAATGAAACTGCGGTCGTTTTTATAACCTTATTGATTCAATTTTTTTAAATGTAGTGCGTGTAGGATATCCCTATACTTACCTACACTCGAGCCGTGGCAAACTGATAAATCGAACGCGCACACCTGCAGAGCGCCTTGACCTTAAGAACACAGCCTGTCGTGAACTAAATGCATGCTCCGAATACTATGACAGTCGTAATATATTTGGTTCATTTTTGCACAGAGACAGGACGATACATATGCAGACATGAAGACTCGCGTTCACCGACAAGACAGTAAGAAATGCACTCGCATCAGTGCTTCTTTCTGTTTTGGGGTGTCTGGTAATATGCAAGCTTGTGGTTTGTATGAGGGCAACTTAAGCGCAAACGCCAAATGTTTGTCTTCAACGTGTTCGTCAGTTCCATGCGACCAAATCCGGGTTTTGTTGTGTTTTCAATCAAGTGGGCATTGTGCTGTTAAAAGCACTGTACTACTAGAATCACTCATTTCTACTTTACCTGTTGTAAAACATGTTTGTCTCAGTGTAGAGGGTGGCAGCTTCAAGCCCGGCACAGCCATTGTATGAACGTTCACTTATCAGCTCCTTTTAAGGAAAGTACTTCCTTAATGCTTGCCTTTAAAAGAGAGCGTCCTCTGTTATCTAGAAGGAAGTGTGGATCTGTGCAGTTCACATTTCGTGATGTCGAATTCGGTGTTTTGGAGTTGCGTGTTTATGGTGGTCCTGTCTGTACATGACGTAACAGCTTGGTCCGGGTAACGGTTTTTCTTTATACTTATTATTATTATTATTACTATCCTTATTATTATTATTTGTTCTTGTTGTTGTTGGGGGGAGGTGGTCTTTGTTTGGTTTTGTTGTTGTTGTTGTTGTTTGTCGTTGTTGTTTGTTATTTTTGTTGTTGTTTTTTGTTTTATATTGCTTTGTTTTGTATTGTTTTTTGTGTTTTTGTTGTTTGTTTGTTGTTGTTGGTTTTTGTGGGTGTTTTGTTTTTGTTTGTTTGTTGTTGTTGTTAGCGGGGGGGGGGGGGAGGGAGAGGCTGTATGGGGTTTTCGTTTTTTGTTTTTGTTTTGGGGGGGTTATGTTGTGTTTTGTTGTTGTTGTTGTTGTTGTTGTTGTTGTTGTTTAGTTTGTTTGTTTGTTTTGGTTTGGTTTGGTTTGGTTGGGGTTTTTTTGGTTTTGTTTTGTTTTGGGTTTTGTTTGTTGTTGTTGTTTTTGTTGTTGTTGTTGTTGTTTTTGTTTGTTTTGTTTTTCGGTTGTTTTTTTTTGTTTGTTTGTTTTTTTTTTGGGGGGGGGTGTTGTTGTTGTTGTCGTTTGTAACCTCGGCACATGTGCATGGTCATAAGCATTGAGGGTCCGTCCAAATAGTGCCAAACGGGAGCAATATTCGAGGGCATTCGAGGACACACACACACACACACACACACACACACACACACACAGGCCCACCTACTTTCGTCTTTCTGTCCGCATTGGCAATGGGGGAGCCGGGATGGCCGAATGGTAGAGCGTTGGACTTCTAATGCTCGGGTCGTGAGTTCGTATCCCGGCTGGGGCCAAATATTTGTGCTGGCTTTTTCATCGTTGCCCCGTCTTTGATATCACCCGTATGTGGTGGATAATGACGTTAAACCGCCAAACATCCATCCATCCATCCGCGTTGGCAATGACAATCGATAAAAATGTCCTCACCTCGCTTGCGACACTTCCTCATAACAAACAGATACGTGTTCAGCAAAGTGCAGCGCAACTTTCCTAGACAGCAGACCCAAGAGGAAAACTACCGTGAGAGGAGTAGAGATAAAACACACACATAAGAAAGATGATTTAGGGAGCAGTCTAACACATGACAGCTGGAAAAGCCTTCACCGGACTGGCATACGTTGAAACTAACAATTCTTAAATTGCAGAAGGGGGACACTGTCAAACAAAGAAAGATTTGTCGGTTACCTTTTTCTTATTATCGAAAACTATTTTGGTCTTTTCAAAGGTAACCACCCTATGTTAAGGCCCAAAACATTTTTCGTACTAAACTGTGTTTTACGGGGGTGGGTGGGTGTTTGGGGGTTTAACATCCTTTTCCGCCACATACGGGTGATATCAAAGACGGGGCAACGATGAAAAAGCAGCACAAATATTTGGCCCCAGACGGGATACGAACTCACGACCCGAGCATTAGAAGTCCAGGGGAGCCGGGGTGGCCGAATGGTAGAGCGTTGAATTTCTAATGCTCGGGCCGTGAGTTCGTATCCCGGCTGGGGCCAAATATTTGTGCTGGCTTTTTCATCGTTGCCCCGTCTTTGATATCACCCGCATGTGGTGGAAAAGGACGTTAAACTCCCAAACACCCACCCACTTGCCCGCATTAGAAGTCCAACGCTCTACCATTCGGCCACCCCGGCTCCCCCTGTGTTTTTAACGATTAAAAAAGGTTCTGCTCATGCTTACACATTCTTGTGGTCTTTCCGTAACACGTGCGTTTGTTTGCTGGCTGGTCGATTGTTTAGTTTATCACAAAATGTATATGCACTGAAAGACATTCTGAGGACAGCATAATTATGTGCTGCTATTTTGTGTTTGTGCAAACAAAAACTGGTTTGGCGTATGGTTCCGGTATAGTTCTGTTTAATCTTCCCCTTACTAGTATTTCTTCTGCTGAAGATAGAATTACTGCACAATAGATTCTATTTTCAACATTTCTTTGATGTAGATGGAAAATCTATAGCTTAGATACGGGTACGAAGTGAGCACGGTATTCCCCTAAACACACCACCATAGACTTAGTGGGAAGTTTGTTGTTGTTGTTGTTGTTTTCTTTCTTTCTGTCTGTCTTTCTTTCTTTCTTTCTTCTTTTTTTTTCTTTCTTTCTTTCTTCCTGTCTTTATTTTTAGCCGCGAAATAGTCTTTGTTGCTTGCGCGGCGTTAAGCCCTAAATAACTAATTAACTAACTAACCTTCTTTCTTTTAAGAAGCATATATCTCGAGAGGAATACATATCAGGGTCTTAAGTTTTTTTCCCCAGGAATTTAGAGTTATCATATCAGGGTGATGTCAGATAAACGACACTCGACATGTGCTGTTTAATCTGACAAACTGCAAGTTTTACCGACCAGTTTTCCGGTCAAAATCTGCAACAACACACGTGTGTGACGTTTTTAACGTAATCTTAGGCCAGTCCTTCTTGATAATTGTACTTGATACAATTTTTGTTTTGTTTGTTTTTTTGTTTTTTGCAAGTTTTCAAGACCAGTTTTTTGGTCAAAATCTGCAACACCACACGAGTGTCATGTATTTCACGTAATCTCGAGCCGCTCCTTCTTGATAATTGTACTTGATACAGTTTTTTGTTGTTGTTGTTGTTGTTTGCAAGTTTTCAAGACCAGTTTTCCAGTCAAAATCTGCAACAACGCACGAGTGTCATGTATTTCACGTAATCTCGAACCGCTCCTTCTTGATAATTGTACCTCATACAGTTTTCGTTTTGTTTGCTTTTAGTCTTTTGTTTTTGTTGTTGTTAAATTAATGTTCATCAGCACCTGGAATGCTTTCTGCATGTCTGCGCGCTGATTCTGTGTTTGTTCGTGGCGTTTAATTTCGCTGACAGAATGCCCTTGAAGAAATAGTTCCGTTTCTAATGCGTGTGTTTACTGAAAGACCTTGAAAAATCACGTGAACAACTGATAGGGAGCGAATAGGTAAGTGGACGCTGCAGGAGAGAGAACTGCGCCGGAATGGGAAGTGTGGTCACTACATGTAGCACTTCCCAGCAGAAGGGGGAAAAACGATAGGAAAGACGTTCCCCTTACATTTACCTCTTCGTTCCCTTTGGGTTGTTTACGTGAGTTTTCTAGGTCCTGCCCTTTGGGTAGTACTTTCCGCCGCTGCAATCACTACTTGCTAACTTAGTATGTTATAACAATTAAGATTGCTATCTACCCCCTCCCACCCCCACCCCCCCTTCCCACCCCCACCCCTGCCCTTTTTCTTTTAGGTTTAGGTTTTCTTACTTGGCGCAGTGGATTTAGGGTTTTGGTGATGGCATAGTTGTGTGCCCAACAAAAGACGTCACTTTTTTTTCTGGTGTTTTCGTATTGCTTGTGTGTCACAGCTGTGCCACCTTCACTTATAGGACTAGTAGGTATGGCCGATAGTGTGCTGATACAATCGCCACGACCGGAACAGCTGTCCAACTTGGTCGCTACAAAACCTGGAGCCCTTTTCGGGGGATAAAAAACACATATATCTATTGCAACATGGAGCTGTGAGGGACATACACGGTGATACGGCTCCTAGGGGGGAGGGGCTTCACCAGTCTTACCTTCTCTAAGGTTCCGTTAGTCGCTAACCACCCCCCCCCCCCTCACACCCACCCCTTCCCTTCTGTATCGCGTAAACAAGTCTGATAAGTAGATCATGTTTCTTACCAAATGACTTCCTTGTGTCACATTTCGTTGTGACGCAGATAGGGTGATATACGTAGCTGAGATAAGGCCGCGGGAGGGCCTGGCGCAGGGTTTCGAAGTGCAAACGTTAATCCCCTAACCATCGACACCTCCTTCCCCTTTATCCCCCCCCCCCCCCACACACACACACACACACACTGAATAAAATCGAGAGGAGCTTGTGTAGTCATCACTGCAGTTCTAATGGTTAACATTACTATTACCCGGCCCCTTATTCGCGATGGTATATCGTGTTAGTTTCTTTGTCATAAATGATTTTTAGTCTTGGATTTCACGCAGTAAACAGGACGTGGGGTCAGGTACCGGGAAGTTTTGCGTTTAATAATAATAATAATAATGAGTATTGTATAGGCGCTTTACCCAATTTCATAAATCGGCTCAAAGCGCCGCAAACTGAATACAGCACGAACGCTCACGGGAATCACACGCATTTTCTCACACACTGGACATAAACACATTACAATCACGTGGTGCGAAGGGTCAGCTCAGCTATTTAAATTTCGGAATTTAGAATTGCATTTATTTTTCAAATTTGGTGGGCTGAACATTTCCAAAGCAGAGGAGGAGGAAGCCGGAGTGCCAGGAGAGAACCCCCGACGATCGGCCTAAATGAACGGTGCCACATACGAGAAAGAAAAAATTCTTTGCCCTGAGTGGGACTCGAACCCTGACCTCTCGCATTGGTGACAAGTCTCTTAACTCTTTGACGACGGAGCGCAATTTCTGACACACGATTTCCTATAGGAAATCGTGTGTCAGAAATTGCGCTCCGTCGTCAAAGAGTTAACCACTAGACCACCCACCGCCACCGTTTGGTCTGGGTTATCAAAGATTTACTGCAGAACAGTGAAATAGCGACATTCTGTGGCAGTTTCACAGCCCTTGTCAGAAAAGGCAAATGTGAAGCTATATTTCTCCTGGGATTTTGTGCCAGGTATCAAGTCATTTTCCGGCCAGGCTTGATGGCTTTGTATGTTGAGTTTGTTGGTTTTGTAATTTCTTTACTTCCTTAAGTGTTAGCCATTAGTCTTGCAGGCATCCAGTATTTTCCGGGTTTTTGTCTAAGCATATTTTTCCTGTTGACCATTGAACTGAATTGAATTCAACTCAATTCTACTCCACAGTCTAATGACATCCGAAAGTTTCCTTCTGGCTCGTACCAAAACATGAAAGCAATATATCAAGATTCTTAAAAATCATTAGGGAACGACTATCATCTTAATATGGTTTGTTGAGGGTGTAACGTTGGGGTTTTTTGTTGTTTTTTTCACCACATCCTGCTGATATCAAATACGGAGTGGGTGGGTGGATGGGTGTTTAGGTGTTTAACTTCCTTTTCCACCGCGCATGCGTAAAATCAAAGACGAGGCAACAAGAAAAAGGTCAGCACAAATATTTGGCCCCAGCCGGGATCCGAACTCACGATATTAAAGACGGAATAAGCAGAAGTCAACATATAAATATAATATAAATATTTCGCCCCAGCAGGAATTCGAACTCATGACCCGAGCGTTGTAAGTACATCAGCTCGGCCATACAGGTTCCCGACTCCTTTCCATAGCTTTCATTTTATGCCTTCAGTATAAAATTTCTGTTCTGGCATTTCGTCATTTTGATGGCACCCTTCCACCATACCTTTCGGCTTCACTCGTCACCTGTCAACCGTCGCGAACCCTCCGGTCGTCGTCCGTGAGGCTTCTCAACATTCCCAAGCGCAACCTGAAATCCTTTGGCGAGCGCTCTTTCAGTTTTGTCGCACCAGCCTTTTGGAATTCTCTGCACATCTGAGAAATGTGCCCACACTGTCTGTTTTTAAGAGCAGTCTTAAAACGTTCCTCTTTTGCATAGCCTTCAAGTAATTTCCAGTGTCAGTAACTTGTCAGTTTCACCAGTGTATGTCTGTCCATCATTTGTAAATATTTAATGTGCGCGAGTGTCGGTGAGTAATTGGCGCATTGAGTTTATTCTAAAGAAATGCGCCTTACAAATACCATTTATTATTATTTATTATTATTATAATGTCAAACAAAGATCGAGTCAGTGATGGACGCATAATAGTCAGCTGAAGCAGCATGGTTTAACAGTCAGCTGTTTCTAATAAATGTTATGGGAATCCACAAAAGAAAGTCACCCAGCCATTTCTGAGAAAGAAAAAAAAAATTAAAAATCATTGGGGGTCAATTTTAGCGACTTAGACTTTTTGCTTTCCATTTTTGGGTCCTTAAAAGAGTTCACACAACTTCTGTGAGAGTTTGAAGGGTGAATTTAGCCGATAAACATGTTACAAATGAGCATGTAAGTAAACCACGCTGTACTGGCATGACTTCCATGTCACACTTCACTAGCCAGTAGGAGCCACTTCAAACCACTATTAGGCAAGGTGAAGGCCTTCCTGAGATTATGCGCACATTGCATGATACATAATAGTGGCTTGAAGTGGCTGCTGAACTGAAAATTTCAAGTAATATTGCGATGTGGGGGCTTTAGGAGTTATCCCCCAAGGCCCTTTCTTCCCCCCCCCCCACCTCCCCCTTCCCTTCCCCCCCCCCTCCACACACACCACCACCACCGATGCGTCCCCAATTTGTTATATCTAAAGTGCACTTGTTTCAGACATACATGCCCGTACACGAGAAGCAGGGTGGACACCTGGCAGTCATGCAGTGACCCAGCGTAAGCATGCATCGATCATCTCTCTCTCTCTCTCTCTCTCTCTCTCTCTCTCCAAATACTTAGTAAATGTCAAGCCCATCTACCCACGTAATTAGTTATTTTCTTTTCATACCAGTGTTGCCCTTTATAATGCCTAAGTATACATATACTGAGAGGACAAAGTTCGGCATTTTTTTTTCGAGTTGTACATAAAGCAAATACTCACAATTTTTTGGCAAGATGCTAGGCTGAACAGGAGGGATTACTTTTTTGCGGTAAGAAATTGCTGCTTTTGACATCAATGACTCAGCAAATTTGCACTTGGCATATTGTACTGTCAAATCTCGTGAACACGAAATTCAGGGGATTTCTTTATATTATGTTGGATAATCAAGCGAGAGTCCTTTGTAATGCGCTCAGAAACTCGCTTTTAGCTCACCCCTGTCAGTTGCCAGTACGAAACAAAAAAGTGAAGTTCAAAAACTGAGCATGCTGATTGTCAACATTTGCGTTTTGAGGATGACCAAACCCCCACTATCTACTGGTCGACACGCTGCATAAACGCTACTGGGACCGTTTTTGTCGACCTCGGAGCGAGACTTCCAGTGTGACCTCACTTGATTTAAACAAGCTTATTGCAATGCGGTTTGTTCAAAGTAAATAAACATCACTTTAGTGGTGCAGAACCATCCAGCATGTAAACTTTTATCATTGGCTTTTTTTTCAGAAACAAACAACATGATCATAGACAACGATAAGACCTATGCATACTACCCTTTTGAATGACCTTTGCTAAAGGTCAAGGTCATTCACGCTGACTGTTGTGAATTTTGATAAACTACAAACACCAAAGGCATCAAACTTGGCATAATGATAGACATTGATAAGATGGCATTTGAATGACTTGACTCATCAAGGCCACACGAGCTGTCTATGTAAACCTGTAACATTGCCATTTCCTCAGAAACTACGAACACCAGAGACAACTTACTTGACTCGATGATACAGTGATATATATATATATATATGACTTGTCCAATGGCATACAAAGCACACATCTCCTAGATCTAGGGAGCGCTCTCAGCTTTACTTACCTCCCCTAGAGAGAGAGAGAGAGATTCCACAATGAGGTGCCCCTGATTGCGGAAAATACACCACACGAGTTTGTTGATTTTGACCGTAAAACTGTGTAATTTTACGTAATCGGGGGCACCGATTTGGGAAAATTATTTATACCACGTCCGTACATGCATTTCTTTGATTTGAAAGCTGACATCGGCAATCCAAATGCTTTCACGAGGTATCTCTGACAGGTGCTTCACTTCGCTTTGTCCATAGGCTTTGAGAAGTCAGCAGGTCCGTTTCGAAGCCTCCGTCTTAGTAGAGAACTGGAACTAGGCTTACGCTTGTCACTAACACGACCGCTTGTTGATAAAACGAAGCAAAAGATCAACAATTCCACGTCAAGCGACTGGCAAAGCTCCTTCGTCCCCATTCCCGTACGAAGTCGAACCACGTCTTGTCGTGGCGTAAATTATTCTTTTTTCGCTTTTCGCGTCATATCGTCACGCAAATCCTTTCGCCAGAACACACTGCTGAAACATTGCTACGTGTAGTACATGTTCACTCTTTAGGTACAGCCATAATTCACGCGTGGTTGTCATGGGTACAATGTTATACCACGTGTGGTGAATTATGGATTTTAAACCATGACTTGTAATAGTGGTAGAGTGGTATATATATATATAGAGAGAGAGAGAGAGAGAGAGAGAACAAAGGCGTCGCTAAAGCCAAAAACATGCGCTCAATCAGGTCAGTTTGAAAGTAGGGGAAGTAAGTAAAGCTGAGAGCGCTCCCTAGATCTAGGAGATAGGGCCTATGTGCTTTGTATACCAGTGAACAAGTCCGCCTTGCCCTATATTGGCTTCAAGCCACAGTGGAGGGGGGGGGGAATCTACCATCGTACCGCTGAAACGTCTAACAGATCTAAGGGTATCTCACCATTCATAGGGCCCCCATTCCCCTCCCACCGGGAGGAAAATGGTCGGTACAACCAAGGCCATATGAATTGGTGATTTTAGCCGCTCACGACCATGGCATATAAGCATACTCTTCTGAATGACTCTGACCCATTTCACAAGTACGCCAAGTAGCTAGGCCTCCGCGTCTCCAGTTGTTTGCTGGTGTGTAAGAGTGTTACCCGCTGTGCTTTCCGTGGAGAAGCATTCCTTTGATTTTTGGAAGCGTTATGACTTCTGACTCGTTCTAATGTGCCCAAAACGTCGTCATAGGTGTTGGTGGAAGCATACCTCGCGAAGGACTGTTTACTTCATTGACTACTACTGTTGCCCAGGGTGGAGAGACAGTGGCGGCCATGTTTGCACCACACGTAAGTTCCGGTTCGAAAACTGGCATTGCATGATTGTGCATACGACCTTTAACACGGTAACTAATAATTACAATTATTATTCATCATTAATTTAGAAATGCGTTTGGTGTGCCTTACTATGAGCAACGCATATCTTAGCAACAAAGACCCACACAGGTTCCTAAATTTACAAGTGTCTTCCCACACAACGTATCGGGCATGAGGAACACCCATTCTCGCAATGCTATGCTCACCACATCTGTCTTTTCGTTATTTTTGCGTGTATGGTACTTTAATATATGTATATTATAATGTGGCATCAGGCATATTTAGCAGAACTTGGAAAGGAGGGCTTCGCTGAGTTGCATAACCCATTTACATGTAAATTAGGCACGTTGGTCAGAATTAGCTTATTAATTAGGCACAATCAGCTAATCACAGCGCGTTAGCCGCTCACGGCCGTATGAGCCTAATTTACATATAAATGGGTCAAGCTGCTCAGCGAAGTCATCCCTACCAAACATGCCTTTTTAAGTCAAACTATACTGAGCTCATTATCTTCAATCCACGGGTTTGCTTGGACCGGGAAATAGATTCCTGCAAAATCATCTTACTTGGTAAGAATTGAGTTATTATATATACAGTTTTCACCCAAAGCAGCCCAGGTCAGTGCCCAAGTTCGGATCAGTCGTGTCCCTTCCATTCCCCTGTACAGGCCGGATTCCGCATCCCATACTAGATTACACAATGCCGGCAAACCACGTTGCTGTATTTAAGACACGAACAATGTGGCTTTAATCACTGTTCTTTTGATTTTTCTCTTGTAGCTGTTTGCAACCCAACGTGTAAAAATGGAGGCACATGTGTAGCACCCGATAAGTGCAGCTGTAGAGCAGAGAACACAGGAATGGACTGTGCTGGCAGTAAGTGTAGTATATTACAGTAATCTCTCTCTCTCTCTCTCTTTCTCTCACACACACACACACACACACACACACACACACACACACACACACACACACACACACACATCAAGCGTCACTCTTCGTCATAATCACACACGCATACAACATATGACAGAAGAAAGTCGCAGAAAAGAGCAAACGACAAGAAAAAAAAAAACACTTGCAAGATTGCACTTGTAAGACACACGGTAGTTTGATACTTCTACAAAGCCGTTTGTGTTGTGTGTGCGCGTACGCTATAGATTAGAATAATTATATTTCAGTTAGACGTTATGCATTACTCTAGGGTGTACAGCGACATTTCGACATTAAATTTTTTAAAACTTATTTCGAGAGACCAGACGTGTGAACAATGGGTTTCGGACAGATGTGAATACAAATAATTGTAACGCTCGCCGATTTACCAGGTCAGTGCTCACACAAGGCACCATGTTATCCGGGTACATGCATTGCTCCGGATAAGTGTAGTTGTCTGACGGGCTTCCAGACAGACGGTTCCAACAAACAAAACTACTGCCTTCACAGTAAGTCTCTCTCTCTCTCTCTCTCTCTCTCTCTCTCTCTCTTAGTTTTTTTTTTCGGGTTTTCAAAGGTCATACTTACTATTTTCCCAATTTCTGCTTATGCACGACTGCTTGTACTGATGTGCCAGCGCGCGCGCACGCGTGTGTGTGTGTGTGTGTGTGTGTGAGAGAGAGCGAGAGAGAGAGAGAGAGAAGTTTCGCAAGGACACGACTTACTGGAGTGCATGTAACCTAATCTTTTATCCTTGGAAAATAGAGAGAGACAGAGAGAGAGCTGAGCTGAACCTAACTGACTAACTGAAACTTTATTCTCTCTCTCTCTCTCTCTCTCTCTCTCTCTCTCTAGGGCTCCATCTTGGGGCCTCTTTTATTTTGTCTTTATATCAATGACCTTCCTTTTTGTTTATCTAGTCCCAACGTGTCCTGCGAGTTATTTGCAGATGACACAACACTACACACATCCGACACAAAAGAGGCAACAATAAACAAAACACTCCAGCAGAGCCTCGATGAAGTATCTGAATGGTGTACCCAAAATCATATGATAATCAGCGTCCTCAAAACAAAGAGCATGCTAATAACTACCCGCCAAAAACACCAGCGGAAGCCTCTACCTCTCAAACTATCTCTCGGCTCAGAGCCCATACACCAAGTGTCAACGCATCGCCTTTTGGGCGTTACAGTGGACGACCAATTGAAGTGGGAGCCGCACCTAGAAAAACTTAGTAAAACCCTGTCTAAAAATCTTTTTCTCTTAAGTAAACTTAACCGCATAGTTAGCCACGACAGTTGCAAAGTTTTCTTTCACGCACATATAAAAAAGTCATATAGATTACGCCTCCAACCTCTGGGACAAATGTGGTGATATTCACTTGAAAAAGATCAATTCTCTCTATAAACGTGGTATAAAGCTTTTACATCCTGGGCCCTTACCCACAGAAGAAAAACTTAGAGCGCTCGAACTTCTCCCCCTTACCAAGCATCTTGAGTTCAACCGGTGTGTTTTCATGCACAAGATAGTCCACTGTAAGGCTCCTCCATATCTTACCACGTTCTTTCAACCAAGTCAGCGACACAACGCAAGAAATGGCCTGTTCCAATTACCATTACCTAGATTGGACATTTTTAAAACAAGCCTCTCATTCTCTGGGTCACTTTCATGGAACCAGTTGCCAGCATACTTAAAATGTACCCCGAAGCTTCATTCATTTAAAACTCAACTTCTCAGATACTTACGTAAGTCATAGGTCCACGAACAATATCTGAACCATGCTAAATTACTCGTTATCAGATGGCACTATTACATGTTACCTTTTTACAAGTTATGTTGTATACTACAATTTCAAACACCATGCTATCTACTTCTTCACCTATTTTCCGATGTGTTTCCTTTGAATTTCTTGCGCTTCTTTGTATCTTTGCATTTTTTTTCTACTTTCTTATTAGATTTACTCCCTTTGTGCCTGGTATACTTTTTTTGTAATGTTAGCCTTTATTTTTTTTTTTTTAGTGTTCGTAGATTAGCAGGACAGCTTGTAGGATAGGCAGACCATGCCTACAAGTCTTTATCCTGAAATAAACGTTTCAGTCAGTCAGTCTCTCTCTCTCTCTAATAAAGCTTATGTCCCATCTAGAAAGACATAAGCTTATTACATCACTTCAGTCAGGCTTTCGGTCTAAACATTCGGGCCATACTGCACTTATACACAGTGTCGACTATTGGCTCTCTGCTATTAATAATTCAAAACTGACTGGAGCGGTATTCTTGGACCTCAAAAAAAAACAACGTTCGATTTAGTGAATCATAATATACTACTTAAGAAACTATCTGTCTACCATCTTGAATCAAACTCAATTTCATTATTTTCTTCATACCTACATGACCGAAAACAAAGAGTCTATTTGAACGGTAAATATTCCACCGAGGGCACAGTTCGTCACGGGGATCCATTCTTGGTCCTCTTTTATTTTGTTTATTTATTAATGACATTCCCCTCTCCATTTCACATCCTGATGTATCATGTGAACTCTTTGCCGATGATTCAACTCTACACGTTGCCGATACAAAAGAGTCTGAGGTTGCCAACATCCTACAACAAAGCATCAGCGATGTCGCCAGCTGGTGCTCACTAAATCATATGCTAATTAGTACGTCTAAAACTAAAAGTATGTTAATAACAACGCGCCAGGAACATCAGCGTAATCCGCGTCCTCTTCAGTTACGGCTTGGGTCTGAATCCATTGAGCAGGTATCACAACATCGTTTACTTTGAGTCCTGGTGGATGATCAGTTGAAATGGGAGCCACATATAGACAATCTGTGTGAAGTATTATCAAAGAACACATTTCTGTTATCCAAACTCCAGCACATACTCAGTATTGATAGCCGAAAACTTTTCTGCTATACCCATGTCAGGAGTCACTGCGATTACGCGTCAACTCTTTGGGATGGGTGTGGGGAAGTACACTCTATCGCCGGGCTGTAAAGCTTCTAGTCCCTCGTTCTGTTTCCACAGATGATAAATTCGATCTTCTTGAATTTGTACCGCTTCGGAAACAGCTTATGCTCAACAAAAGTCTAATGATTCATAGAGTCTTAAATGGCAAATCCCTAGAATACCTTAGTACTCTGCTTGACATGAGCGGGTGGGTGGGGGGTGGGTGTTTGGGAGTTTAACGTCCTTTTCCACCATATACGGGTGATATCAAAGACGGGGCAACGATGAAAAAGCCAGCACAATATTTGGCCCCAGCCGGGATTCGAACTCACGACCCGAGCATTGGAAGTCCAACGCTCTACCATTCGGCCATGCTTGACATGAGCACGACCAACACGAGGAACAGCTTGCTCCGTCTGTCACTACCTAGGACTGACATCTTCAAATCCAGTCTGCCCTTTTCTGATCCTATTTATTGAATGCACAACCTCCGCACCTGAAATCCATTCATGGGCTGTCCAAATTCAGGGAAGCCACAACATTATAATTATATCCTGTCATTGGACGTACCCTAGTTTATTTGCACAATCCAAGCACACTTTATCTAGTACATATATTCCAACACATATCCACTGCCGTTGCATTGTTTATGATATATCCTTTATGTTAGCGTGCGTTTCACGTTAGAGCTATAGAAATATGTTACATACATGTTTTCGAATGTTAGTGACGACCTTGAAGTTCTTACTTGGCATACAGCCAATATCATCGAAACATGCCATGTATGTTTTGATTTGTTTATCATGTGTACTTTTCTCTTCTTCGTTTCCTCTAGATAGTTAATACTTTTGTTTTGTCTTTTTTTTTTTTCTTCCCCCCCCCCCCCTCTTGGTTTGATGTTGTCTTTTCATTATTAACCCTTTACGTAGAATAGCAGGACAGCTTGTAAGACAGGCAGCAATGCCAAAATGCTCTATCCTGAATAAAACAAGATGGCCACCAGTATGTTGTTTCCATTCAGTGACCTGCTGTCGTCGTGGTCGTTGTGTCATGTATGCTGCCCGCGCGCACACGTATGCAAGCTCTCTGACATCAAGCATGCTGACATAAAGAAAGTACTGGAAACCCTTTCCGTGCCTCTTTGAGATCGCAAAACCCCAAACACATGAGGTCATGTTAGCTCGCCTAGCTGGTTGACGTCACTAACTTTTTGACGTATGCGAGGTTCTACATGGGTGAATGAATTCTTGTTAGCAAAGTCATTCCCCTTTGACAGAGTTACTTCCCTTAGGCCTGACTAACAGGTGACAGACGATTGCTTACTACTGGTATCGGAGAAGAGAAACTCTCTTTCCCTCTCTCTATCTCTCTATCTCTCTATAGACGCGAGCTTGTCTCTATGTGTGTGTGAGTGTGAAAGCATTCTCTCTCTCTCTCTCTCTCTCTCTCTCAACTGCAGTGAAGTGCATTTCAACAGACTGAATTCGTTATACAAACGAGCGGTAAAAATGGTTATTCCTGGACCTATTCCGACTATACAAAAAATGAAACGGATGAACATTCTTAGTCTCCGAGAACAGCTCATGTTTAACAAATGTGTGTTCATGCATAAAATTCTCCATAATGCGGTTCCACCTTATTTAGCATCTCTTGTCGGACTGGACCATACGCGTGTGAGGACTTCGAGGAATAACACTCTTCCCCTACCCCTACCTCGCATAGATTTGTTTAAAACTAGTCTCTCTTTCGCAGGAGCTTTTCTCTGGAATTCATTGCCATCATGTATTAAAACGGTCCATTCACTGCGAACATTTAAGCAGTTACTTACGCAGTACCTTGCAAACCTCATGTAGCTCGAAAGCACATGCTAAAACTGAAGGACACCCATTACCTCACTGTTCGAGGTTTCTGATATATGTAGTATCATGCTCTTTCAAAATTTCAAATGTAAATGCATATAGACATGTACATGTATGTATTAGTCCACGCTGAAACTTGCTAACTTGATGAGTGCTTGAGAGAGAGAGAGAGAGAGAGAGAGAGAGAGTCACCTGTAAATATTTGATCTCAATGTTTTAATTTTCTTTGCTAGATGTGTTTTAGTAGTGTGTAGCAACGGCAAGTTTGTAAATTGACGATATTCTCTGTCAAAACTTTAACCGTTGGAAAATAAAGTTTCATCATCATCTCTCTCTCTCTCTCTCTCTCTCTCTCTCACGTCCATCAAACATGACGCTCATACTTTGCGTCAGTGCGCGCATTTTTTTAAAAATGGGGTGATTTAGATAAATATTACGCCTTTAAATGTCAACTGAGGTACGGTTTACGTGAAAACTATAACAGTGACCATTTCCAATTAGTCAACCTGTTCAGAATCCGTATTCATGCTATCTACTTCCAAAACACTGAGTGATTTAAATAAATGTTACGCCTGTGAACGCCAGACAACCAACTTGTCTCAAAAGGGCGATAACTCCCAAATCACTTAAGCAATCGCCACCACTTTCGGTTCCTCTAATCTAAGATTTTGATATATTTGGATACCCCAAATTTGAAGCAATTCGGTTGAGTATTTTCGGAGAAACAGGCCTGGACACAACTCACACACATCCGCACGCACACACATACACACAGACGGCACTCACTGAGGAGGAGAAGCGCGTTCGGCGCACCATACACGTCAGCATCGGTGACGCACTTTTTCTTACGTCATTGTAGGAGTTACACTTGCAAAATCGTCTCTGCGGAAGATCGGCAGTGACGTGCGTTTGTACCACAGAGGCTTGCCTATGAACGTGGAAAATTTAGCCCGTCCTATGATGTTGTTTCCATTACTATGGCAACAACATAAAAACCTCTCTCTCTCTCTCTCTCTCTCTCTCTCTCTCTCTCTCTCTCTCTCTCCCCCCGAAATTTGAAAGTTGCCTTTAAGCAGACTTTAAGTAAAATTATGGGATTAAGAGACATCTCACGATCCCCCGTGTAAATCGAATCACTATCTTGTTACTATATTCTGTGTTAACAACGTTGCAGTTCAGGATAATCTCCACACAAGCCTGAAGATTACCGAAGCGAAAGTACGCCTGTCATATGAGCCACAAGGGGTGACGCCTCCACGGGTGGACTACTTCATCCAGGCTGATTCCACCCAGCAAACCACTATGGGAGTCACATGGACAAACAAGAAGTAAGCTTTCATTTCACACACACACACACACACACACACACACACACACGCACACACACACACACACACACACACACACACACACACACACACACACACACACACACACGTGTCCTGACAGTGATAGCAGTTTACTACAGTTGTTGTTTTCTTTCAATTTTTGAGTCTCTGTCTATTGTAACGCAATCACGTTTGACACTCTCAATGATCAGCGCATCAAGCATTACTGGTGATTCCATGATGATCACCAGCGTTTGTTTTACAAAATTAGTTTTGATTACTGAATAATGAACTAGAGGAGCAAAGCCTCCTTGGCTCACTTGTGAGATAGGTCAAGGTCATTCAAAAGAGTATGTTTGTAAAGTTCTTATCACTAGCTATCCTGAAGTAAAGTGTCTTGTGTTCATAGTTCATAAGAAAACGGCAAATGGCGATATAACAGTTTTCACAGGACAGCTTCTATGACCTTGACCTTGGGTCAAGTCATTCAAACGAGATCTGTAAGTGAAGAGCTTATCAGTGACCATCATTCTGGAAAGTTTGATAGCTCTAATTTTTGTAGTTTCTGTACAAATGGTAACGTAAAATTTCACAATAGGTAGCTGTAATGACTTTGAGTCAAGGTCACTCAAATGAGTATGTCTGCATAGGTCTCTTTGCTGCCAGTCGTTGTGCCTTGTTTGGCGCCTCTACTGTTTGTTGTTTCCAAGAAAAATGCTAACGTTAAAGTCTCCGCAAAACATCTTGAATGGCCTTGACCTTGACTCAAGGAACTTGAATACAAGTATGCCTGTACGGGTTTTGTCAATGTCTATCATCAAGCAAAGTTTGATGCCTCTGGTACCCCTACATTCTGAGAAAATGGCAATTTTAAATTTCCAATGAGACAGCTTTGATGGCCTTGACCTTCAGCCAAGGTCATTCAAAATGGTATGTCTTGAAAGGTCTTGCTGCTGTTTATCAGCAAGCGAGATTTAGTGATTCTGCTGTTTATTGTTTCTGAGAAAATGCCAATGTTAAGGGTTTGGAAGGTTTTCCGCGAGAAAGCTTGCATGGCCTTGACCTTGATTCAAAGTAACTGAATACAGGTATGTCAGTAAAGGTGTTGTCGATGTCTATCATCATGCAAAGTTTGATGTGTCTGGCTTTTCTAGACTCTGAGAAAATGCCAATGTAAAATTTCCAAACAGACAGCTTTGGTGACCTTGACCTTGGGTCAAGATCAATCATTATGATATGTTTTGAAAGGTCTTATGGCTGTCTATCAGCGTACCACGTTTGGTGCCTCTGCTGTTCATTGTTTCTGAGAAAATACCAATGTTAAGGTTTTGGAAGGTTTTCCGCAAAACAGCTTGCATGGCCTTGACCTTGATTCAAAGTCACTGAATACAGGTATGTCAGTAAAGGTGTTGTCAATGTCTATCAACATGCGAAGTTTGATGTCTCTGGCTTTTCTAGACTCTGAGAAAATGCCATGTAAAATTTCCAAACAGACAGCTTTAGTGACCTTGACCTTGTGTCAAGGTCAATCGCTAAGATATGCTTTGAAAGGTCTTATGGCTGTCTATCAGCTTGCCAAGTTTGGTGCCTCTGCTGCACATTGTTTCTGAGAAAATGCCAATGTTAAGGTTTACTGCGGACACACAGACACACACACACACACACACACACACACACACACACAAACAAACACACACACACACACACACACACACACACACACACACACACACACACACACACAGACGACGGAGGGTTATTACATAGACTCACTTTGTTACACAAGTGAGCCAAAAAGCACTTGCTGAAATGTTTTTAGTTGTGAGTTATTTAGCTTGTTCGTAGGGTGTGAGGTATTTTTAGAAGTGATTTACAAATGGCGAGACGCGTCAGAGAGTGTGTCACAGCACGCAGCACGGTCAGAAGCACTTTGAAGCCATAATGATAATTCGTTTGCCTTCATCAGGCTTCATTACCGCAAAGATCACCTCACCTCTGTGTGTGTGTGTGTGTGTGTGTGTGTGTGTGTGTGTGTGTGTGTGTGTGTGTGTGTGTGTGTGGCGCTATGAGTTGCCTTGCTGCGAGAATAAACGCTAGATAAGTATTGTTTATTATCTATTTGTTATTGTTTGTTATTAAGTCAACAAACACAGACAGTCCACTGCCTTAGTGTAGATTTGTTTGTAAGAAAATATGTCATGACAGGAGCTTCAACCGCCTGACTACCAAGTTTGCCAGTCAGTTCTTTCTGCCGCACCTCCCCCCTAAGCCAAAATTTGTCGGAAACGCTTCTTCCTTCGGCATCGTTGCGGGGAAAATTGAAGTCTACCTTTCCAAACCTGTTGCCGGTAAGTAAGAAGATAACATATTTATTCAGACAGAATAATTAATTCACGGTTGCGGTAACATTACGGCAGATGATGAACCAATAACGATTTATCATGATAATTTTATCACTTTGGGCATCAGTTCTTTGTTCAGCTGAATTGTGGCACCGTAAACTCGGGCCGGTCGTCGGAGGTTCTCTCCAGGCACTCCGGCTTCCAACCCCCCCCCCCCACCACCACCACCACCCACCCCCGTATATCCGCCCTCCCACCCCCCTCTGCTTTTGAAATGTTCAGTCCGCAAAATAAATAAATAAATAAATAAAGACAATTCTGAATTTGGAAACCTAAATAGTTAAGCTGACTCTTCACACCACGTGATTGTAATGTGATGATGTCCTGTGGGTGTGAGAATTCGCGTGGTTCACGTGAACATAAGTGCTGGGGTCAGTTCCCTTAGCTTTGAGCCAAGTAACTGCACCACTTATTATTATTATTATTATCATCATCACCATTGTTATTATTACAGGGCAGACAACCAGAAGAATCTCGCAGGATGACACCATTAGCTGCATGGAAACAGTGTCGGACACTTCTCCTCAGGCCGACTTGTACAACTGTAGTCTTGTTAACCACCCATTCGACCGTCTGTTGGAGCACGGAGACTTGTAAGAGCATGCAGACAATGCTGAAATGGTCACTGCAGTAGAATCATGGTACATTTGTCACGCGACATATCAAGCCACAAAAACCCATACCAGTGGGTACGTGGGTGGGTGTTTTAGGGGTAGCATCTTTCGCCCACTGCAAAGGTGATTTCAAGGACCGGGGCACTGGAAAAAGCGTGTGCAAAGTTTGGCTCAAGTTTTCGGTGTAGAATCTAAGGCCCTAAAAGTTGGGCTCATGACCGAACACGTGTTGCCCTTTATTGCATGAACTATGGGACAGTGACCATTTCAGCGTAAATAATTAGTGACATAACCTTCTTCTTCGCAGTATTCCCGTCCAAGGATGTTAAACGTGTCAGTTGTTTAAATGAAATCGACATTCTGCAGAAATATTGTTGTTGTTGTTGTTGTTGTTGTTGTTGTTTTGGTTTTCTTCTTCTTCTTCTTCTTTTTGTTTGGTTTGGTTCGGTTCGGTTCGGTTTGGTTTGGGTTTTTTGTTTGATTGCGCGCACGCGTTTGTGTGTGCGTGCGTGCGTGCGTGCGTGCGTGCGCGCGCGTGTGTGTGTGTGTGTGTGTGTGTGTGTGTGTGTGTGTGTGTGTGTGTGTGTGTGTGTGTGTGTGTGTGTGTGTGTGTGTGTGTGTGACAGTCTCAAGATCACATTCAAGACAACAGGCGGAGGATACCGGCAGCTTCTGGATTTGAATCGACCGGTAGGACAACAGAACTACATGACGCAGACATACACGGGAATTGACCGCAATCAGTCTGTGGAGTTTAAATTCGACTTCCATCCACCAGTCCACTGCCAGGAGACCAGTTCGTGCAATGGCAGCGAAACCATGCTGAAAGTGCCTGACATCACAAAGGTACAAATAACTGCCGCATTCATGTGACAACGCGACAATGATGGCTTTGAAATGTGTAGTCAAGTAGCAACTTAACGTTTGAAATGCGTAGTCACATATGTAGCAACTTTAGCTTTGAAATGCGTAGTCACTTAGCAATCGTATCTTTGAAACGCGTAGTCATATAGCAACTTTACCTTTGATGTGTGTAGTAACATAGCAACCTTACCTTTCAAGCGTGTAGTCACATAGCACCCTTACCGATGAAATGCGTATTCACATAGCAACCTTACCATTGAAATGTGTAGTCACATAGCAACCTTACCTTTGAAATGCGTAGTCGCATAGCAACCTTAACTTTTCAAAATACATAGTCACATAGCAACCTTATCTTGAAATGCGTAGTCACATAGCAACCGTACCTTTGAAACGCGTAGTCATATAGCAGCTTTACCGTTGAATGTATAGGCACATAGCAACTTTACCTTTGAAATGCGTAGTCACATAGCAACCTTTCCTTTGAAATGCGTAGTCACATAGCAACCGTATCTTTGAAACGCGTAGTCATATAGCAACGTTACCTTTGAAATGCGTAATCACATAGCAACCATACCTTTGAAATGCGTTATCACATAGCAACCATACCTTTGAAATGCGCAGTCGCATAGCAACCTTTCCTTTGAAATGCGTAGTCACATAGCAACCTTACCTTTGAAATGCGTAGTCGCATAGCAACCTTAACTTTTCAAAATACGTAGTCACATAGCAACCTTATCTTGAAATGCGTAGTCACATAGCAACCAGACCTTTGAAATGCGTAGTCATATAGCAGCTTTACCGTTGAATGTATAGGCACATAGCAACTTTACCTTTGAAATGCGTAGTCACATAGCAACCGTATCTTTGAAACGCGTAGTCATATAGCAACGTTACCTTTGAAATGCGTAATCACATAGCAACCATACCTTTGAAATGCGTAATCACATAGCAACCATACCTTTGAAATGCGCAGTCGCATAGCAACCTTTCCTTTGAAATGCGTAGTCTCATAGCAACCTTACCTTTGAAATGCGTAGTCGCATAGCAACCTTACCTTTCAAAATACGTAGTCACATAGCAACCTTATCTTGAAATGCGTAGTAACATAGCAACCAGACCTTTGAAATGCGTAGTCATATAGCAGCTTTACCGTTGAATATAGGCACATAGCAAATTTACCTTTGAAATGCGCAATCACATAGCAACCATACCTTTGAAATGCGTAGTCACATAGCAACCTTTCCTTTGAAATGCGTAGTCACATAGCAACCGTATCTTTGAAACGCGTAGTCATATAGCAGCTTTACCTTTAAAGTGTGTAGGCACATAGCAACCTTACTTTTGAAAGACGTAGTCACATAGCAACCGTATCTTTGAAATCGTGAGCACGCGTCGCTAAATCGCTAGAGATCGGATTCAGTGAGTCGTCGTTTGATGTAATATGGATCGCTCGAATCAGCCAAACTGACTGTTGGGCTCACTGTTGGAACGTTATCTGCTTTCAAAATCGACCTCTTCAAAATAGCTGTAGTGCTAAGGGACAAACAAAATTAATGCAAAAAATTTTCTATGCACAGTTTTGTGAGAATAACGCCTGTCCTCTGTGTCTTGTAGAAATCTCTGCCGTATTATACAGCCACTAGAGTTACGCGCAGATGAAGAAGTTATCCATGTGCTTTAAGTCTGGGAGCGCCGTGGTATAATATTACAGAATGCCCTGCGTGGATTTGCTTCGCGGAGCTGAAATGCATAGGATCGCCTGTTGATCCCTGTTCTCGGTAAACTCCTGGACGGCGATAACTGGGACGGTACTTGGTCAGAACGGGAAAACCCGCCACAGTGGCGAACACATACAGGGCACTGATTACCCTTGCCCTTATTTACTCTTGTTGCAGTTGAAGTTATTTGTCTGATTGTTTCTTTCTCCTTGAAACAGACGTCTCCCTTGACCATCACGTGGAGTGGTTGGACTGACGCTGATTCCGGCATGTACCGTTACGCTATGGAGGTGTTCAAGATGACCAAGACAGCGGACGGAGGGCTGGAGATCAAACCATCCGAGGCGCTTAAACCGCTGATTAACAAAGGGGTACATGTTCTCACCTGTCTATCTAAGCGAGTACACAAGGCAAACAACATAGACTATGAACTACTACCACACCTACTTCGGCTGTCGTTACTCCTGACGATGACACACGTGCTCAAACTCTTGCTGATTTAACGCTTTGGTAGGCAGGAATTCGTGTGGAATTCCCTTTGCAAAAGTGAGTGAAACCCGCGTGCAGACTCGTTTACTGTGCCTGTCTCGCCTTAGTGTATACACACATTCATAAATATCAAATGGGCACGTTAAGAATCTCGCGTCCATCTTTCGAAGAAGATTAGGTTGTGGCTGGTGGATTTACAAAACGCTGTCGCAAGCACCGTAGTGAGCAGAAGGGTGGAAAGAAGATTCAAGAAATTTTATTGCAAAAGGCCATGGATCCAAAGCAATTGAAGTGGGGGAGTCTGAGCGCACGCAATACAGTTTTTTTAAACAGGAGACCACAAAAAATCACGAAAATCTGAAGCCGAATCAGTCGCACAGTGTCCATAGTTTGTTTTCTTTTTATCATGTGGTGTCACAAAAGTTTGGACAAAACGTAGCGGTTAGCAGCATCAGGCAATCGCTGCTTCGACTTGAAACTCTGCGGCACATTGAGCATCTCAGAAGAAAGAAATAATTATGTATGCCGAGGAGAGGTCTACCTTGACATACTATTACCGTTACTGTTTCACAGGGCCTTCAGTAAAAAAAAAATCTGTTCTGGCTTTTCGTCACTTTCATGGCACCCTTCCACCATACCTCTCAGTTTCACTCGTCGCCTGTCAACCGTCGCGAACCCTCCGGTCGTCATCCGAGAGGCTTTTCAAAATTCCCAGAAGCAACTTGAAATCCTTTGGCGAGCGCTCTTTTAGTTTTGTCACACGAGCTTTTGGAATTCCCTGCCTGCAAATCAGATAAATGCGCCCACGTTGTCTGTTTTTCAGAGCTATCTTAAAACGTTCCTTTTTTTTTTTTCTTTTTTTTTTTGCAAAGCCTTCCAGGTATTTCCTGTGTAACTATCAGCTTCGATCACCAGTGTATGTCTGTCCATCGTCTGTATAATGTGCGTGAGTGTCGGTGAGTTATTGGCGCGTTGAGTTTTATTTAAAGAAAATAATGCGCCTTACAAATACCACTTATTATTATTATTATTATTATTATGGGAAGCCGGGGTGGTCGAATGGTACAGCGTTGGACTTCTAATGCTCGGGTCGTGAGTTCGATCCCGGCTGGGGCCAAATATTTGTGCTGGCTTTTTCATCGTTGCCCCGTCTTTGATGTCACCCTGTGTGGAGGAAAAGGACGTTAAATACCCAAACACCCAACCCCACCCTATTATTATTATTGCAGGTGCTTCAATCACAACTGGCTTCTCAGCAGTACACGCCTCCGGGGCCGGGTATCTACTCCATCATTCTGGAGGCGGCAGATCTCGCCAACAACACCAAATATGTCCGCCGCCTCTGTCTCTTTGATCCCTTTTCCGACATCACCGTTGACCCCAAATTCGACCTGTTTGCATCAACTGCGAGTAAGGTGGCCAACTTTTCCTATCAGAGCAACAGCAGCCATGGAGTAGTCTTCACATGGCAAGGCCACTTCCGGAATGCCTTCCATGAGGAAAACGTTCTTCTAGGTAGACAAAATGATCACGGAGATCTATGAACTTTCATGACTCTCTCTCTCTCTCTCTCTCTCTCTCTCTCTCTCTCTCTCTCTCTCTCTCTCTCTGGGTGCGGAGACAGCCGAACTTTTAACTGGACTTTCAATGCTCGGTTCGTGAGTTCGAATCCCAGCTAGGGCCAAATATATATTTTAGCCTTTTCCTTGTTGTCGAGTCTTTGATATCACCCGTACTTGGTGGAAA
>JACVVK020000554.1:210000-220000 GCA_018292915.2 Batillaria attramentaria | reverse complement strand
ACTTCAACATCCGATACACACAGGCAGACGATACAGGTCGAAGGAAGGTTTGATGACGAGTGCCGATGACACGTCAGCATCCGATACACACAGGCAGACGATACAGGTCGAAGGAAGGTTTGATGACGAGTGCCGATGACACGTCAACATCCGATACACACAGGCAGACGCAGGGAGAGAAGCTGCTTGGTTTAATTCCATGCCTTGTACATGTCATTATCATTTTTCTAAGAATTTCGTCGTCCGCTATTGTTTCGTAGGTTTGAACTCAGTGCGAGCGATGACGAATCAGGAATTGCCAACGTGCTGTGGACTTTCAAACGATCTAACGGCTCCGTCCATTATCAAGAACGTGTGGAGGGTCGACGAGCGAGCAAACAGGTACTGCACGCATTGCTTTGAACATAACACGTACCGCGCACGAGTATTCCGCGTTTTTGACTCTTTTTCGGTTTTGTTTTGTTTTTTGTATGAATATCAGGCAAGGTTGCGGATTCCCTAACGGCTGTTACTAAAGCAATCACGAGTATTATCAAAGCGCAACTCTCGCGCTGAGCCAAATTGAAATCCGTGCAGATATTTTTTTTTTTTTCAGTCAGGCCACTGGTGTACAACCCTAAGGAATTGAGATAAATGAATTGGGGCGGTCGGTGGACTAGTGGTTACGAGACTTGTCACCAATGCGAGAGGTCAGAGGTTCGAGTCCCACTCGGCGCAAAGAATTATTCCTTCTCTTATGTGGCACCGTTCATTCGGGCCGATCGTCGGGGGTTCTCTCCGGGTACTCCGGCTTCCTCCCCCTTTCCTCTGGAAATGTACAGCCCACCACATTTGAAAAAAAAAATGCAATTCTAAAATCAGAAATTTAAATAGCTGAGCTGCCCCTTCGCACCACGTAATTGTTATGTGTTTATGTCCAATGTGTGAGAGAATGCGTGTGATCCCGAAAGGCAAATGGACATAAAATAAAACGTTCTCTTCGTGTTCTGTCTCGTGTTTAAAGGATTGTACAGATTTCCAAACATGCCGGTGCACACCCGCGGATGACTGCTTCTGGTTTGACCAATCATATGCCTTCAGTAACTGTCACATGATGGTGGAGAAGGAAAACCTGGATACTGAGGTCATCACCGTCACTGCTGACGTCACAAACATGGCCGGAGTCGTGAGCACGAAAACTTTCACGGTATACCTGCTCTCTCTCTCTCTCTCTCTCTCTCTCTCTCTCTCTCTCTCTCTCTCGGCGCCCAAACTGTGGAGCTCACTTCCTGACTCAGTGAAGGAGGCAGTCAGCATCGCCGCATTCCGGAAGCGCTTGAAGACTCATCTCTTCAGTGCATCACCCCAGTAATCATCTGCACTTTTTTCACGCTGTCATTCTTTTTTTTTAAAAAAAAAAGCACCGTAAGCACTCAGTTAGGGTGGAGCCGTGCGCTATACCAATGGTAGAGTGTTGGACTTCTAATGCTCGGGTCGTGAGTTCGTATCCCGGCTGAGGCCAAATATGTTGCCCCGTCATTGATATCACCCGTATGTGGTGGAAAAGGACGTTAAACCCCCAAATACCCGCATACCCACCCCACTCACCCACCCACCCACCTCTCTCTCTCTCTCTCTCTCTCTCTCTCTCTCTCTGTTCGGAAAGAGAAAGCGGTTAGGCTGAATTAAGTGCACATTACATCCATTATGAAGGCACGCTTACATCATGCATGCCTTTATTGTATGATTAGGGAAGCCGGGATAGCCGAATGGTAGAACGTTGGACTTTCAATGCTCGGGTCGTGAGTTCGATTCCCGGCTGAGGCCAAATATTTCTGCTGGCCTTTTCCTCGTTGCCCCGTCTTTGATATCACCCTTACGTGGTGGAAAAGGACGTTAAACTCCCAAACACCCACCCACCCCACTCTTATTGTATGATTAATTTTCCATTGCAGAAGGGGAATCTGACGCTGTTGAATGGAACAGAAGCTTGTAAGTTTCCGCCTTTCGTTTTTTTGAGTGAAATTGCACAAGTAAGTGCTAAAAATTCAGGAACAAACTTGTTCTGTAGACATTGGTGGTAATGTTGTTGTTGTTTTTTATGGTAACGCAGTCGGTTTTATTAGGATAGTAGGCTTGTTCGATTCTATCTCAACCCAATTCATTCTTTTCTGATATGTTTTGTAAATTGTAACATGCTGGATGATCTCCCCCGGCACGGAAGACCCCGGGACACTTTCAACCTTTAAGCTGTCCGGGGTACTTCATGTGTACGCATAAAGCGCCCCGTTCAAGGCAGCCTAATTCAGCTCTCAACTGGAAGTTCGGAAGTAACTGGTGCACATCGCAATCGAAGTCTGACCTCTATAGTGGAGCAATGGCGTGAATGCAGGAGAAAGTCAAGGAGAGAAGCTTACGGCGGTCGGTGGTCTAGTGGTTAAGAGACTTCTTGTCACCAATGCGAGAGGTCAGGGGTTCGAGTCCCACTCGGGGCGAAGAATTTTTCCTTCTCGTATGTGACACCGTTCATTCGGGCCGATCGTCGGGGGTTCTCTCCGGGTACTCCGGTCCCTCCCCCCCCCCCCCCTTCTGCTTTGGAAATGTTCAGCCCACCAAATTTGAAAAATAAATTCAATTCTATAAATTCCGAAATTTAAATAGCTGAGCTGTCCCTTCGCACCACGTGATTGTAACGTGTTTATGTCCAGTGTGTGAGAGAATGCGTGTGATTCACGTGAGTGTACGTGTTGGGTTCAGTTCGCGGCGCTTTGAGCCGATTTATGAAATTGGGTAAAGCGCCTATACAATACTCATTATTATTATTATTATTATTATTATTATACGGTCAATGCGAAGCTTGACTGGAAGCCAGTGGAGATCTTTGAGGACCGGTGTGATATGGTCAATCTTTATGGAACATGTAAATGGGTTACGCTGCTCAGCCAAGTCCTTAACACGTCCTACTAAAAATGCCTATAATGACTTCACCACGCACGCCTTCCCTGATGACATCACTTCCGGCACAGATTTCCCGCCACAAAACGTTCAAGTCACCACCATTACCGACACCGGTGTGATCTTCACTTGGGACTTTCCGCCATCTTGTTTCCCGCTGGTGGAGGTGTGGGTGGTAGTGAACGGAAGAAAACAACCTGTGCACAAAGACCGCAGAGAAGTCGATCTGTCGGGACTCGATTCCGACACAACTTACACTGTCTACATGCAGGCCAGATATGAGGGTGGAGTGATGAGCGACCAGCAACCGTTAACCTTCACTACAGGTATTGTGCGCCTGAACTGAAATCTATTTCTCGTAAGTGTTTTATTTATTTTTGTGTGGCCAAAAAAAAAAAAAAAAATCAGACAGGGGAATTGTCAGTCATTTGGCAATTTTCAGTCAAATTTCCTATCCTTTCAACCAAAGAATCCAAGTTTCAGCCGAAAAAGGAAAGGGGGAAAAGGTGACACACATATCATGTACCGTGATACATGTAATAGTATATGGGGACTTCAGTTTTGAAGACTTGCGTATCAGTACCAAGGCAGTATAAATTTAACTCCTGGGTGCCAGTACAGGCTGCTAAATGCCTTAAAAAATGCTACAATTTATTTTTCTGAAGTGGGGTGTTGCCCCTGTGGTCCCACAGTAGTGTGCTACTGCTGCACCCCGGTCTAGGTTTCAGTCTTTTTTTTTCCTTCAGCAATTCCCCAGCCTGACAACTGCACGAGGCCTCAAAATATCCGTATGTTCCCTATTTAGCCTCAGACATTATAGTCATCCCTAAAATTCCTTCAATCTAGAAACGCATTTTACCATGCACAGACCATTCAAGGGCACGTACGTGACAGAAGTTTAAAAAAAAAATAGTGTCTCTTTTCCGCTCAGGCCTCACTGGAGTAGTACTAGTCTACGTTCTGTTTAGGCCAGACCTCTACACACAAATCAACTCACGTGCGCAAAAAGTCACAGCTTCACACACGTGGTGGAAATGGACGTTAAACTCCCAAACACCCACCCCACCCACCCCAGCTTTACTGGCAGCTTGCCTCCTCTTGCAACCCCCTGCCATGTACCTTGCCCTACCAAAGACGAAAATCACGAAAATCACACATTTTCGTGACAGCAGAAATCTGTTACGGCGGGTGCTCGTGCTTGGGCTCTTAAGAGTTATTCCTCAGCCCCCCCCCCCCCTCCTCCTCCCTCGCGTCCGTTTGTTTCCTGGCATACTCCGGTCTTCAGCTGACACTCTTATCCTCAAGATTCACTGCACTACACTTTCCACCGTTGGCACTAGAGCTTTCTTCTACGCTGGTCCTTTAGCCTGAAATTCTCTCCCTCTTTCACTCCGCCAAGCACCCTCCCTTGAAATTTTCAAGAAAAAAAAAACAGAAGACCCACCTGTTTTCTGCTCATAACAACACTTTGCTCTTCCGGTTTGCATCGTGTGTGTGTGTGTGTGTGTGTGTGTGTGTGTGTGTGTGTGTGTGTGTGTGTGTGTGTGTGTGTGCACGTGCGTGCGTGCGTGCGTGCGTATGTCGTTGCGCCCTGACCTTATGGCATTGCAATTTTTCCCCCCTATTTTTGATTACTTTTTTTCAGCGCTTAGAACTGTTATCAACCAATAGAGCGCTATATAAGTACTGGCATTATTATTATTCTTAAGCTACACGTGAAACATGAACTTTTTTTTTAATGCTTTGCAGCTGAAGCATCCACATCAGGCGGAACGATAGCTGGAATTGTTATTGGTGAGTTTCGTTCACTGTCAATGTAAGCGGTTAATATGAAATTCTTGGTCGTGATACTTAACATGGCTCATATCCGATACCTCAATCCGATACCACGAATATCTGGCGATATCAGCACAGGCAATAGAAATCAAGGTGTGGCGCAACATACCTTCTTGCTGTTGTTACCGCTGCTGCTGCTGCTGCTGCTCATTTAAAAATCGCTCAGTCACCGCTGTATGTAGTTCAGTCACTTGGTCACTGAGTGAATCGACAGACTAAATCGCAACAGAAGTCAGTGTATGGAGCAACACGCTTCTTCCTGTTGTTATCGCTGCTGCTGCTGCCGCGTAGTTGTGAAATCTCTCAGTCGCTGTATATAGTCTCTGTGTGTGTATAGTTCAATTACTCGGTCACTGTATAGACCAATCATTTGGTTATCGTATATAGTTCAATCGCTTGGTCACAGTATATAGTTCAGTCACTTGGTCACCGTATATAATTCAATCACTTGGTTACTGTATAATTATAGTTCAATCACTTGGACACTGTATATTCATAATATAATATATGAATATAACATCATAATTATAATTCAATCACCTGGTCACTGTATATAATTCAAGCACCTGGTCACTGTATATAGTTCAATCACTTGGACACTAAATAATCATAATTCAATCACTTGGCCACTGTATATAGTTCAATCACTTGGTTATTGTATATAGTTCAGTCACTTGGTCACTGTATCTAGTTCACTCACTTGGATACTGTATAATTATAGTTCAATCACTTGGATACTGTATAATTATAGTTCAATCACTTGGCCACTGTATATAGTTCAATCACTTGGTCACTGTGTACAGTTCAATCACTTGGACACTGTATAATTATAGTTCAATCACTTGGTCTCTGTTTATACAATGCAGTTCCATCACTCGGTCACTGAGTGAATAAGACTAAATCGCTCAGTCACTGGATATGATTAAATCACTTGGTCACTGTATATAGTTCAATCACTTGCTCACTGTATATGGTTCAGTCACTCAGCGGCTGCATACATGGCTCGGCAGTCACTGACGCCTGTGAGAACTGGGCCCGTATGTAAAACTCGAGGTTAATTTAACCCACGGCTAACCCAGACTAGGACTAAAGAAACCTAAAAGCAAAATTAAAAAAGAGGAAACGAAGATAGGAAAAAAATCCTTCTATAACGGCTTAGGCAACTTGCTGGAATGGGCCCGCTTCTTGATTTAAAACAAAAAAAACAACAGAAAATTTAACTCTAGAGCTAGCTTAGTTTTGAGGTTAGACTCTTACCCAGGGATAAAAGCGCTAAACTCGACTAATACATATGGGCCCAGGATTCGTGTATTCGTATTCACGTGGAGAGAACGTCACTTGTGCCACAGACTTGGTCCACGGTTCTGTCCATTTCTAGGCGTGCTGTTATTGGTGGCCGTCGTCTCCTTCATCGTGGTCTTTGTCCTGTGGAAGAGAGGGACGATCCTTCAGCAGCCTGGCCGTGTCAACACACAGCTTCACCGGGTGTCCGTGGCTTTTGACAACGTCCGCAGGATGACCACCAGGAGGCGCCCGGAGCGGGCAGGTCGCCAGGTGCATGATGGGGCTTTTACGGTTGGCCTTTGTATTTTTCTTCAGATCCGCGCTACATGATCTGTAAAATCCACACTTATTCAACTACACGCCACACATGACACTTCTGCACACCACATATAATATTGTGACACCACTAAAGTTCAGTATATCATTACCCCCCCCTTCCCCCCATCCTCTCCCCCCTCACCCACACCCTCACCCCTACATACGAGGGTAGTTTAAAGAGCAAGTTTTCAGCAAAGATGTTTCTCGAATCCCGGCTGGGGCCAAATATTTGTGCTGGCCTTTTTCTCGTTGCCCTGTCTTTGGTATCACCCTTACATGGTGGAAAAGGACGTTAAACGCCCAAACTCTCACCCCACTTCCGCAAACATATTTCAGGCATAAACCATGCTACAAACGTAATTGTCATACCAAACGACGGCTTATTTTCCGTACTTTTTAGTGATACCACATGCCCAAAATCACCCTTTGCTCGTTTTTATGGGAACCCACCACATATTCTGCCGCCGACACTCGGAAACTCCGTATCCTTCAAGTCAGAACAAAGGCATTTGGTCAGCGTAGTTTTTCATACCAGGGTCCGACTTGTTGGAATGATCTCCCAGCATTAATCAGATATGCAGACACAAAACCATCCTTCAAGCAAAATCGAAAAACCCATCTCTTTACTGCCCCTGGCCAATAGCTGTTGCCAGATCATCATCTTGCTGGTCGTGTGTGTGTGTGTGTGTGTGTGTGTGTGTGTGTGTGTGTGTGTGTGTGTGTGTGTGTGTGTGTGTGTGTGTGCGTGTGTGTGCCGGGGGCAGCGGAGACCGTGTATGATGCTGCACATTATGTGTTTGTAGTTAAATGTATGTATGAAAGAATGTTGCGTGTCTTTCCGTTTCTGTGTGAGTGAGTGCGTGTTGATTGTAAGGCGCTCTGAGCTCCTGCGGGAGGGAGGGCATCCCTGAAATACCCATTATTATTATTATTATTCTACACATTCCACACAGAACCAGGCGTACTCCATGGGCGCTTTGTCGAACGAAGACGAGATCTACATGTACGGAGAGATGACATTTGGGGACCGGCAGCCGTGGCAGCTGAGCGACTCCAGCATCACTCTTGTAGATCACGTGACTGAAGGCAAGTTTGCCAACATCTACCGGGCCACTTGGCGTCATGATGGGAGAAAGGACATGGTGGCCGCAAAGATGCCGAAGCGTGAGTAGCCATTTTATTAACAGAATAGAGACTTTGCCAGTAACACTATCATTTCACCATCATAATACTGATATAATGATGACAATAGAAGAAGCGCTGGTGGTGGTAATGGCAATGGAGCATAAAACGTGAATGGAGGTTGTGTCATACTGATCGTTATCATCATCATCATCATCGTCGTCGTCGTCGTAGTCATCATCATCGTCGTTGTCGTCGTCGTCATCATTATCATCATCATAAACGACCCGGCCGGGGCCAAGTATTTGTGCTGGCCTTTGTCTCGTTGCCCAGTCTTTGATATCACCCATACGTGGTTGAAAAGGACGTTACACTCCAAAATACCCACCCTCGTCATTCGCGATGTCCTTGAGGAAAGGGGTGGTATTTTGAGAAGACCGAGTCTGTTTTCAAAAACAATTGGATGTACTTTTCCATCTCTCTTTCTCTTTTTTTTTTTTTCTCTTTCTTCTTCTGCTTCTCTTCTCCGTCAGTCTCACACACCAGTTCATACACAAACATACACACTGTTTTAGTGTTAATTTCATAAGCATTTTCCTGACGAATAGTTTGGGGTGTTACTGAACTTACGCTCACTGGCTAATATCGTTCTTCCTAGCTGGTTTTACTCAAGAGGACGCTCTGAAGATGATGGCCAAGATCAATTTCTTCGCCACCCAGTTTGAGGACCACGACAACGTCATCAGGTTCCTGGGCGCAGTCACTGACAACACCAGCTGTGAGTTACGTGCGCACACACGCGCGCGCACACACACACACACACACACACACACACACACACACACACACACACACACACACACACACACACACACACAGTCAAAACAAGATTAACTCGATCAATTCCTACCAACTACTACTAATAATGAGGCGCTGTATAGGCGCTTTGTCCAATTTCGGGAATCGGCTGAAAGCGCCGCGAACTGAGCTCAACAATCACACGCATTCTCTCACACACTGGACATAAACACATAACAATCACGTGGTGCGAAGGGTCAGCTCAGCTATTTAAATTTCGGAATTCAGAATTGCATTTATCTTTCTATTTTGGTGGGCTGAACATTTCCAAAGCAGAGGGGGAGGAAGCCGGAGTACCCGGAGGGAACCCCCGACGATCGGCCCGAATGAACGGTGCCACATACGAGTGGGACTCGAACCCCCGACCTCTCGCATTGGTGACAAGTCTCTTAACCACTAGACCACCGACCGCCCCCTAAGTTTGGGGTTGTGCTTCAGTGGCCTCACTGAACGAAATCACAATTAATTTATCTCTGAGTGGATTTAGATTTGGCTGTATGAGTGTTGCACTTTGATTATACTCATGTTTGGGTGCAGTAAGAGCCGTCAAGGAACCATTCATCTTGTCTGAATACAGGGCCTAAGGCAAAAACATGCACGGTACCAAATGTGTTAAGAAGTCATCTGGGCCCGTTTGTAAAAGTCGAGGTTAATTTAACCCACGGCTACGGGCCTAACCCAGACTAGGACAAAAGAAACCAAAAAGCAAAATTAAATTTTAAAAAGGAAGCGAAGAAAGGAAGAAAAAATCCTTCTATAACAGCTTAGGTACCTTGCTGGAATGGGCGCGCTTCTTCATTTAAAACAACAACAACAACAAAAACCCAGAAAATTTAACCCTAGAGCTAGTATTGATCGAGATTAGACTCTAACCCAGGGCTAAAAGTCCTAACCTTGACTATTACATACGGCCCCAGATGGAGAAAGAGACGGTAACCAGAATCTTGTCCAGAGAGACACCATCGAAAACTAACACGACGACTCGAGTCTCGTCACCTGAAAACACTCAATCAAAGATCGAGACGGCAACTTAATTGTACCTTATCAGCTAACGACAACCAAGCATAAGCTAAACGACAAGCGAACGTGGATGAAACCACATAAAAATTACATTGGTTACAGGGGGCCCTGTGATGATAATGGAGTTTTGTGAGAACGGCCAGATGGACAAATGGCTGGTGGCCAACAGAAACAACGTGGGCGAGCAGACGATGGAGAACATGTTCCGCTTCTCACTGGGCGTGGCCAAGGGCATGGAGTACCTCGCCTCCAAGGGCATCACTCACCGACGTCTGGCCGCCAGGAACGTCCTTCTGTCGTCACAGTTTGACGTCAGAGTTGCCGGATTTGGACCACAACAGAAAGAGGGTGCTGAGGAGAAGGCGGTCTGTGTCGTGTTGTTGGATGGTTTTTTTTCCGTTAAATTAATAGGTTTTTCAGGTATTGTTGCTAGTGCTCTTGCTCACTGGATGAATTTAGTTTTGTTTTTTGTGTGTGTTTTTCTTTTTTTCTTTTTTTTTTTCTTTTTTTTTCTTGGGGGGGGGGGGGGGGTCCGGTTTGTTGTGTTTTTGTTGTTGTAGTTTTTGGGTTTGGTTTTTTTGTTTGTTTGTTTGTTTGTTTTTTTTGGACTGTTTGGTTGGTTGGTTGG
>JACVVK020000554.1:187500-205000 GCA_018292915.2 Batillaria attramentaria | reverse complement strand
CTCTCTCTCTCTCTCTCTCTCTCTCTCTCTCTCTCTCTCTGTGCAAATAAACCATGAGCGCAAACACGCAAACATTCCTTGTAATGTTTATTTCGATGGCCTCAAAACAGGGTGTATGAGTCTCGGTACAAAATAACTGATTACCACAACAGTAACACGAGATACACAAGAACAAATAAGTAAGAGTTTGTCACAGACTGCTATGGACGCGTGTTCATGGTGAACTGTTCCGTGTTTGTCAAGTCTCGTTTCCAGTTATCACGGCCCGAGAAGTGAGGTTTATCTGTCAAGCGTCATTTCAGGACCGGAGGTTTACAGCCCTCGACGATGCTAACAATGGGGTGGCCAGCCGCCAGTACCTTACGCCGAACGACCGGAGACTGTCCACCCGTCAACGCGCTACCACCCAGCGAAGCATGTCCCCTTAGGGCAACGTCAGACGTGGCGACACCAGCGGTAAACTGAACACCCACCCAGTTAAATCGGCTCGCCAGGGAGGGACTTCAGCGCCCCGCCGTCGGCTCGCCAGTGGATAGAACACCGTCCTTATTTTTTTGCCTCGCCACGCGAGTCAATCGCCGCTGACCGCGCGATATCGCCAGCGCCAGGCCGGCGGTGCAGTCCGCTCACTTCATGTTTGTAGCGTGTGAACAGAAAAGCCGTTCGGTCAGCGCGAGAACGCTCCGCAGGCTCGCAGCGTCTGCCGTAGGCTTTAGCAGGATACCGTCTAAGCGAACTCGACCCAGTGGTCTGTGACTAACTCATACTTATTCGTTGTTGGTGTTCACAATAACAATTTCAGTGATAGTCTTTGGGTGTTTTTGTGTACGATGGTAGTCATAATTCTCGGAGAGATTAAAAATACACTTGAATGTTTACCACTCAACAAACACTGTCGTCTTTTTTTTTTCAACACAGTCCTGTTTTCTGATGTCTAGGCCGGATGTTGTGTCTGGCGCGCAGCCTTCTGGGATTTCAATGCGCCCACTCCGGCGAGGTACTCAGCCTGTGTGACAGAAGCAAACAAAATTCTGTGAAATGATGAATCCAAAGTGAAATACTAAGTTCCACCTTTTTTCCCCTCTCCTCCCCCCCCCCTCCTCCAACGTGTTGGGTGTTGTTGTTGTTGTTTTTGTTGTTGTTTATCGTTTTTTTTCTTCTTCTTCTTCTATATATTCTCTTTTTTGTTGTTTTGTTTGTTTGTTTTTGTTTTGTGTTTGTTTTGTTTTCTTTGGGGGGGGGGGGGGGGCTTTTTGTCTTCTTCTCCTTTTTTTTTTTTCGGGAGCCTGGATAGCCGAATGGTAGAGAGTTGGACTTTCAGTGCTCGGGTCGTGAGTTCGAATCCCGGCTGGGGCCAAATATTTATGCTGGCCTTTTTCTTGTTGCCCCGTCTTTGATATCACTCATACGTGGTGGAAAAGGACATTGAACAACCAACCCCCCCCCCCTCACCCTCACCGTTTTTCGGGGGGGGGGGGGGAATTGTTGATATCTAAATTTTACCTAGGCAGGACTAAGCAAGTTTGTTTGTTTGTTTGTTTGTTTTTTTAAACTGTAGTATGACTATAACGCCGTGCACAGTGACCGGCTGATTTCTGGCTGTTCCGAAGCCATTCGCGCTACAACACATTCCCGCTACGCGAAGCAATTCCCTATAGCATGTCACGTGAACAGTTCTTAATTACTGACTCTTGGCAGTCCAGTCAGGGGGGATTCCGTCTAGGCGAACACGACCTTAAGCTGGCTCTTAACTGGGCACTGCGGAGCGCCACAGTGCTGTCCACGGTTGTGAAACAGTTGTGATTTGGGGGGTTTCCGCCGCTGTGGCGTCATCACAGCAACCTGGATTTCAAATAGCCACAACTGTGACTGTGGTTTTCACAACAGATTCTGACTGGCTGTACTACGTCACTCGGCGCGCAAACATGGCGGACAGTGCATCTTCAATCGGTTTGTCACCGAGCACAGCTGTGGGTGGGGTGGGTGTTTGGGAGTTTAACGGCCTTTTCCACCACGTAAGGGTGATATCAAAGACGGGGCAGCGAGAAAAAGGCCAGCACAAATATTTGGCCCCAGCCGGGATTCGAACTCACGACCCGAGCATTGAAAGTCCAACGCTCTACCATTCGGCCACCCCGGCTCCCCACCGGAGCACAGCTGTGTTCAGTTTTGTAGTTAGTAGATACACTGAGCGCAACGACAGTGATGTGGCGCGTGTGTGTTTCGCGCGCTGTGCCCAGTTAAGAGCAGGCTTTATAGTTTCAGTATTTCTCAGTATTTTGTGAGCAGCTGTTCTTTACTGGCTGTTGGACCTACCTCATAGGGCTCTTCCCTTTAGCCCATCATATTGAACGGGAAACTCATTCCTGCTAAAGGCGAAGTGGATCCAGCTGCTCCTCCTGCCGAGCCAGAAGGTGCGCCGCCCGTTGGTGCAGCCCCGGCGCCAAACATGCTCATCAATGCACTGAATGGGTTCGAATTTGTGTTTGCTCCACCCATAGGCGTGCTTGCTCCGCCCATTGGCATACCCATAAGTGCGCTCATTCCTGGAAGTCCACTCATGCCGCCCATTCCGGGAAGTCCGCTCATGCCGCTCATCGATCCGGGAAGTCCGCCCATCGCGCCGCCCATCCTCATTCCGCCAAGTCCGGTCATACCCATGTTCCTCTCCGGAGGGCCGTCCTGGAGAAGACCGTCAGGCCCGAAGACTGTGGCCATTTGGAACATGTTCTGCATGGTGGCTCCGGGGTTCTGAGCTCCTGCTGGGGAAGCGCCAGCGGCGAAGGGGTTGCTGCCGAGAGCGGAGCTGAGCTGTGGGAAGCCTGGCATCATTGGAGGCATGGAGAGGCCGGGCATTGGGAATGGTGACTGGCCTGTGGTGCCTGTGGACGGACCAGAACCAGGTGCGGTGTTGGTGGAGGCAGAGGAGGAGGAGGGGGCGGCTCCAGAGCCGCTTGTTCCTGAAGTACCGGGTGTGCCGTTGCTGGAAGCGCTCGTGCTTGCGCCTCCCTGGGAAGCAGGAGATGTTGATCCCATTCCGCTACCGCTACCGCTACCGCTGCCGCTGCCAAACATGTTAGCCATCTGGCCGAACATTGAGGCCATCGGGTTCGTGCCCATCATTGAGGTCATCGGGTTCGGGCCCATCATTGAGGCCATCGGGTTCGAGCCCATCATTGAGGTCATCGGGTTCGAGCCCATCATTGAGGCCATCGGGTTCGTGCCCATCATACCCATCATGGATGCCAATGGGTTCGTTCCCATACCGCCGGATGGTGTGGACCCGCCGGTAGAAGTGCCGGTGCCGGTGCCGGTGCCGGTGCCGGTGGTTCCCTGACCAGGTTGTTGTCTGCCTTGGTTGGGGCCGGTAGAAGCACCTGGCTTACGGCCGAACAAACCCATGTTGGACATCAGCTGAAGGTTCTGACCCAGGGCGGCCGCGTTGATGCCTCGCTCTGTTGACATATATACGTAAGTACATGAATTCACTCAGTGAGTGCATGAAAAAAAGAAGTGTTTATGTTTGTTTGTTCTTTATTTGATTGCTTTGTTGATTGTTTGTTGTTGGGCTTTTGTGGGCTTCTTAATGTTTTGCTTTGCTTTGTTTTGTTTTTGTTAATTTTGGTGGGCTGTTCTCGTTTTGTTTTGTTTTGGGTTTGTTTTTATTCTTTGTTTTGTTTTGGGGTTTTGGGGGTTGTTTGTTGTTGTTGTCTTTTTGCAGAAAATGAGGGGGGGGGGATATTTTGGGTTTTGTTTTGGGTTGTGGTTTTGTTTCATTGTTTGTTTTTTGTATATTTTTTGGCTGCTGCTTTTTTGTTTGTTTGTTTGTTTGTTTGTCTGGGGGGAGGGGTGTTTGGTTGTCGGTGTTTTGCTCGTTTTTTTTTTTGTCTTTTGTCTTTTTTGAGAGGGGTGGGGGAGGGGTCTTCTTACTTGTTTGTTTGTGCTTTTTTTGTCATTGTGTTGGTGGTGTTAGTTTTGGCGTTATTACTGATACTGTCGTTGCTGTTGTTGTTGTTGTTGTTGTTGTTGTTGTTGTTGTTTTACATTGTCTAGTTCAAAACGTCACTCACCACTGCATCCAACATTGCAATAGCCGAATGGGTCTGGAACACAAAACAACAGTATAAGAAGAACTGTTTTCACAACTATAACAGTTGTCGAGAAAATTAAAACAGCACATTTCCTCCCTCCATTAAAAAAAACCACGAGCTTTTGTTTAGCTCTGAATAAAAGTGATGGATGGCGGGCGGAAGTGTACAAGGCAAGTGGCTTAAGCATGTCCTGAAATAAACAAGTCATCCATGACAGGTGTTTCCCTTTTTCAACGTGCGTTCACTTTTTGTATTGAAATGATAAATGACCAGCCGTATTTGCGTCACATGAGACGGAAGGTTCAACGAATATACGACCTCCCACTTTTAAGGTGGGGTTTCTTCGTTGAATAGTGGTATATTTACTTTGAGGATAATAATAATAATAATAATAATACACAGTTTTATGCAGCGCTGATCTCCAAATTCCAAGGACTCGCTGCGTTTAACACTTTCAGCCCTGCCACCGTATCACATACGGTCTCGTAGTCCCTAACAATAATATGCGTGTATGTGTCCGACTCTCATACGCTCTGCACAGTGGAAGATTCTCCTATAGGATGGATCCAATACTTCTTGAGAAAATTTCTCATTTAATAGGGTTTTGTATGCCGCAGAGCTCAGCTTTAGATCTAGCACACTTGCAAAACTCCCTGGCAGAGGAGCGTTATCGCTGCTGAGATTCATTCAGGGCTGAAAGGGTTAAAGCACACACACACACACACACACACACACACACACACACACACACACACACACACACACACACACACACACACACACACACACACACACACACTATTTACATACAATTGGGCAGTGCAACGAACTCACAGAAACGTACTCGATAACGCGGTGACCACACTGAACGCCCCAATAGTGTAATATAGTCGAAGAATTTGACGCGCGAATAAGTGTAAACGGCACTGTGTCGCATTAAGAGCTGTATTGATCATGCAAATAGAGTATTTCGAGCATACAGTCTCACAAGTGAAACTGTTCGGAGACGTAAGTTGGCTTAGCAAAGATGGAATTAGCTCGGTTAAAGATTAATGCCAACCCTGTTCCGGGTCCGTCGATAACTCTAAGCCCCTGCGACGACGGCCAAGTCGGGCTAACCGAGACCGAGCCGAGCTAAGTGATACCTAAGAAGGCAAAAAACAAAAATACTCGGTGACAAGGAAAGTGGACAGCTGCGAACAACTTTGAGGTCCCCGTGTTATTTCACAGTGTGCACAGAAGCGGTGAAAACTGTCGCATTCACCAGCACAGTACATTCTCAGCCTGTTTCAAGATTATTGCCTGCAGGAGTTGTCTCCCTTGCCGCAACAAGCACGCATTTTTCGTGGCAGAGCACAAAGCTGCCGCGAAAAATGCATGCATGCTGCGGGTCTGTGTATGCACGGGGAACAACTCATGCAGGCAATTTTAATTTTTGGGTTCCCCCCCCCCCCCCCTTTTTAGGTATCACTTAGCTCGGCTCGGACTCGGTTAGCCCGACTTGGTCGTCGTCGCAGGGACCTAGAGTTATCGACGGACCCGGAACAGGGTTGGATTAATGCGTGTAAGGCTTATGGTTTTGTATCATGTACTCACTGAGGGGTCGGTGAAGAGATTCAACTGCAGTGTCAAAATAGTCGCCGACGGCATCTGCAGGGTAAGAAGAAAAATAAACGATTTAACGGAGGAATACATTCAAAGGAAGTTTTGGTCGATTACTGTACCACAAAGTAATGTCATGTAAGGACGGTCATCATTATTTCTAATTAAAGTTAGAATTATCGTGTTATTAATCGCAACTTTGCAATAAGCTAAGGCTATTATTGTTGTTTACTGTGCCACAAAGTCATGTACAAATAATGACATTGTGTGTCTTATATTTAGAATACAACCCGAACAGAAACGAACCACAGGGTAACATCGGGGTTGTTTTGTTTTGTTTTGTTTTGTTTTTGGGTTTGTTTGTTTTTTGTTTTTTTTTTTTTTCATTTGTCGGTTGAATTCAGTGGTTATATGTCCAGCTACTTGTAATCCGGAAAACTGCATTTAATCTTCTCATCTTGCACTATTAAAAGCTGAGAAAACATACGCCTTGCGAGGAAAGAAACAAAGAGGCTGCCCATTGCATGGATGTCAAAGTAATCATGAACGGTCAAGAAACTGTGTGTACTCACTTGCCATCATACCACCGGGTGCTGAAATGGAAAGTGAGAGAACAATGAGAACAAGGAGACACGACCAAATTCTCAAGCAGGAAATGCTGATATTGAAAAATAATTTTAAAATTGTATTTGTTTGAAAGTTCCACTGACTGATTTATGAAGGGTAACATTTTTTTTCCGTGATCCTTTTCAGATAACTACAACTGACTTGGGAAAGGAAACGGTAATGACTGCGAAGTGGTTACAAGTTAAACAAATAAAAGCGACATAAAAGGGACAGAAACCACTTAACTTTCACAAAGGACGGCACGGGTCAACGTTTCGGCTTTCGCCTTCCTCAGGACACAAACAAATGGGACATAACATCAACAAACAAAAGGTGACTCTGCTGACATACTGACATACACGGCGCGGGGGGAAAAAATCCCACGTGTTTTCTGGTCCTTTTCTCCCCCACCGTTTTATTTTATTTATTTATTTATTTATTTATTTCCCCGCGCCGTGTATGTCAGTATGTCAGCAGGGTTACCTTTTGTTTGTTGAAGTTATGTCCCATTTGTTCGTGTCCTGAGGAAGGCGACCCGTGCCGTCCTTTGTGAAAGTTAAGTGGTTTCTGTCCCTTTTATGTCACTTTTATTTGTTTGACTTGGGAAAATCACTAACTTGGCTTGGTGCCTATGTACCTTTTTTTAATTTTTAAAGAGGGGCGTTAGACTTCATCTGAATCAGAGATTTTGAAGTGACAGACACACAGAAAGACAGACAGGTAGACAGACAACAAACAAACCCGGACACATTTAAAACGCATTCCGGTCATTACTCACCTCTGCTAGCCAGACCTGAAATTTCCAACAACAAAAACGGTGTCATAAACGATGGTCATCAATATTTCTAATTTAAGTTCGAATTATCCTGTTACTAATCACAATTTTGCACTAAGCTATGAGATTAAAGTATTCATAAGGAACTTACCCCCCTACACACCACGGCTGAATAAATGTTTGCGGCTTGCGTGAGCGTGCATAGCAGAGAAACATATTCTATCGACTTTTTTCTTCAGATTGAAAGTGAAACATTTCGTTGTTGTATTCTTGTTGTTGCTATAAACTACAATATAAGTACACTGTATCAGAGCAGTGTAAGAAAAATGATTGTCAAGAAGGAACATTACTTACATTTCCACATCGGGTCTCTGCCGGCAATCGCGTGAATGTTGTTTCCATGTACACCTGAACAAGAAAGCAGACATATGACATCCTCAGTGACGAGACACATCCCCTCAGACAGGACTTCGACAACTTGACTATTGTACGTAGTGGTAGGTTTAGAGTACCCAGAGCTAGGACTACCAGATATTCAAGATCCTTTCTGCCCACAGCTATTAGAGCTGCCAACTCAAGCAGGACGCACACGAGAGAGAGAGGGGTGTGTATGGGGATCGAGGAGAGAGAGAGAGAGAGGGGGGAGGGAGAGAGAGAGAGCAGAGCGAGTAAATGTGCAGCGTGAATGTCGGAATGGATGTATCAATGAGTGTTGACTGTGACAGGAATTTTATTATGTGTTAGTGTGTTTTATTCGTTATTTTAAGTAATCTTACTGGTCAAGACTGTCTGTTTTACTTATTTTTGTAGTCTCTTTTATCAAAATGTTTATCATTTGTGTCTTATTAGTATGCGGGCCAGAACTGCAATTTCCCAAATATGGGATCAATAAAGTATTCTGTATTCTGTATTCTGTATATCGATATCCATTGTTGTTGTCAGTCGATTACAGTGGACTAGCTGCTGATTGGTTAAACCACAGTTTGGTCTGTTTAAAGGCACACAAGCTAACGTTTCCAAGCTCAAAGATCAACAATGGCTGCTTACGATGACGTGAGTTAAAGAGGCGGATACTAGCATAGCTGTGCTCACAGATCGATCTGAGCTGTTTTCACACCACCTAAGACACCTGCACAGTAACAGCGTCTGTAAAGCTGGCACTGAGCCAACAGTTTGGACATCAGCTTTAGCAGAGTTGGAATTCTCCCATTTAAATATCTACAAAGAAAAGATTTTCTGAGGGACGCCGTTCCTAAGATATGACAGATCTTCAACCATAGATCATTATGATTATCAGTATGATGTATCGCTATGATTTATCATGATGGTAGGGCGTTGTAACCGGGTCGGAGATCGGTCATGATTGACTGATTCATTTTCCAAATGTTTGATTACTTTCTTACAAAGGCTGACATGTGTCCTATCATTTCTGTGCCACAGTGAACAATATTCAGGACACACGTCCTATACTTTTACAGCCAACCAGAACAGCTGGTTTATTTAAGTTCCCACGGGGGGAGCCGGGTTGGCCGAATGGTAGAGCGTTGGGCTTCTAATGCTCGGGTCGTGAGTTCGTATCCCGGCTGGGGTCAAATATTTGTGCTGGCTTTTTCATCGTTGCCCCGTCTTTGATGTCACCCGTACATGTGGTGGAAAAGGACGTTAAAACCCCCACCCACCCACCCCACCCTTAAGTTCCCACGGATATCAAGCCCTGTAATGATGATAATGATGGTGATGATGATGACGACGACGACGATGATGATGATGATGATGATGACGACGACGACGACGACAATGATGATTAGTTTAACATCTTAAAGCACGAAAGTAACTTACGTTGTAAATTCTGTACAGCAGTTACCATCATGTCAGCTGGAAAAAAATTATCAACAACGTGAACAACATCAACACAGAAACACGATATATGCACCGGATAACTATGCAAAACGTTTCAGTGTATGAGTTTTTGTATTGCTTACAACATATTATATCATATACCTATCTGAGCAACTTTCTCTTCTGGACTTGTCTTGTCTTGTCTTGTCTTGTCTTGTCTTGTCTTGTCTTGTCTTGTCGTATCTTATCCTATCTAGTTCATTTTTTATCTTATCTTATCTTATTATGTGTGTTATATGTGTGCATGAGCATGTGGGCACTTTTGATAATTTTTTTCTCGCCTTCTTTTTCTTTTTCCGTAGTCGTAGCTTTAGTTGTAGTACTTCAGTAGTTCATAGCAACGGCAGATACGTAAAATGACTATGTGGACAACAATGTCAATATCTGTACCGTTGAGAAATAAAGCTTCATTGATTCATTGGTTCATTATTAATTGTTATCTCATCTCATCTCATCTCATCTTATACTCACATAACTGGTCGGTCGGTCTTCCACCCATGGCCATAACTGCAAATAACAAACAGTCATTTTCTCAATAGATGTATGATGATGATGATGATGATGTCTTGTAACGCGCTGAAAAACTCCATGCCCAGCATGCTCGTAGCGCGGGGGGGGGGGGGGGGGGGTAGGGATGATAAGTTTTAACAAAAAACAGAAGGGGGTGGAGTCTGCAGGGGGGTGGGGGGGGTGGAGTCCGCATCAGAACTTAGAGAAGAGATAGGTCTTCAGGTGGCTCCTGAAGGATTCGGTGGAGGTGCTGGATTTCAGGGAAGGTGGCAGGGCGTTCCACAGAGCAGGAGCAGAGCACTTGAAGGAGCGAGCTCCAAAGCGCTTCTTGGTGGTGTTATCGTGAAACCCAGGAATGGACAGGCGGGACTGAGATGAGGAACGAAGAGTACGGGATGGAGTACCTTTTATACTTTAAATACTATTTCCATTGTGAAACAAGACTACCCGTTTGCTATAGTCTTAGGACGATATTAGCGCGAGGCAAGTCTTCGAGGTGACCCGCTATGTTACAGCATGACAGAAGTGACTGTTTTCGAATGGGCATTTGATGAAAAGGTTTTCGAGAACGTTGATGTCTGTCACAGAAGCTGATCGAAGTTTTTAACCTCCGCTCAATCCTTGGTGGAGTCAGGTTGTAAATGTAGGCAAACCTTGCCTACTAAAATTTTAGATTCACGTTTATAGTTGACAGTTTCTTTTATTATGCATAATGCCAAAACATTGTTTCGTCCTATTCTCAGCCACTTCAGATCCTTTCGGAAATATACCAAGTTACGTAAAGAGCCCTTGCTTAATAATAAATAATAATAATAATAATAATAATGAGTATTGTATAGGCGCTTTACCCAATTTCATGACTCGGCTCAAAGCGCCGCGAACTGAACCCAACACCTGAATCACACGCATTCTCTCACACACTGGACATAAACACTTTACAATCACGTAGTGCGAAGGGTCAGCTCAGCTATTTAAATTTCGGAATTTGGAATTGCATTTATTTTTCAAAGTTGGTGGGCTGAACATTTCCGAAGCAGAGAAATAACTAACACGCCAGACTCTGTCATTCATATATAAAGGGGCCAACGTCACCATTTCTATGCTCACAGATCGTTTTGGGTTGTTTTCAGGGTATCTATCATCACACCACAGGCACCTGCACAGTGACAGCGACTTTACTGCTTGGCACACAAGCGTACTCGATGACGCGGCGACCACACTGAGTGGTCAACTAATGAAACAACAGTACGTAGAAACCTAACGTTCGGCCGCTGGCGCAAAGTGTAAACAACACTGTATCGCATTAAAAGCTGTACTAATCATCAAGATAGAGTATTTCGAGCGTACAAGCGCACCCTCGAGCGAAACTGTTCCAAAACATAAGCTGGCATAGGAAAGATGGAAGATGCCCGTTTAACGGGCAGGCCTACGTGAGTGAAGATAATGAAAGTGTACATAAACTCACTTGCTTGCCGACAAACTGCCTGCAAGTCCAGTCCAGCAAAGTTGATGGCTGCAACAGAAAAGCCAAAAAGTGAGGTACAAAAAGGTTTACTTTGCCAGATAGCATCCAACGTAGTGACTCTATTGGTGAATTCAAACGACATTTTGCCCAATACGATGCCAGTATACCTCCATACTACTACCAAGGCGACCGTTCAGCTCAAGTAATTTACTGTAGGCTCCGATTAAATATCAGTAATCTCCAGCACGACCTTGTAACCAGACATCTTTCTAATGACGCAACCTGTAGTTGCGGCGCCTCCACAGAGACAGCCGAACACTTCCTGCTCCACTGTCCCCATTATTCTGATATACGTCGGCTTACTATCTATACACTACCTCCTCAGCATTCCGACATACACACACTCCTTCACGGTAACTGTCGTCTGTCTACTCAAGAAAACTGCACTATCTTCTTTAATGTTCAGGATTTTATAATTCGTGCAGCACGTTTTTAGGTTTTTAGCTTTTAGTTATACGTTACTTCCTTGACAGAGCCTAGCGCAGCCCAGTGGAGATTTTTTTTTTTAAAGTACACTTAGACCCCCCCCCCCTCTCTCTCTCTCTCTCTCTCTCTCTCTCTCTCTCTCTCTCTCTCTCTCAGCTCTAATTTACTATAATTACCGCCATTGCAATACCGTTAACATGCACTTGTTTGTTGACCCCTGAGCATTATTATAAGCCCAGCTTGTTCATGCTCAGAAATTGTTTATTTACTCTGAACAAACTGTATTGCAATAAACTTGTTTAAACCAAAAAGGTTTACGGGTTTCAAGTCATCTCTTAAAGCGTCTATGTTCGTGATTCCGCTGACGAGACCGCTGACGAGACCGCTGACGAGACCGCTGCATGGCTCCTACTGAACATTTCAAGGAAAACTGCAATTTTTGCACAGCAGGGTTCCCACTCCTTTTTCCTACCAAAATTTACGGCCTTTTTAGGGCCTTATTTAGGGCCCAAAAATTTAGCAAACGGATGAAGTATCTTCACACCAGTTTGTCTGACCGAGGGTAATACGCATCCAATTAAAATGAAATGTAGGACAATGCTATCAGTGATAAATACTGCAAATATATCTGGAAGCATTGTCATACAGCACGCAATCCGAAAGATCGGAAATTTGTGTCCAAACGCTTTCTGTCGCCTTTTTGTAGTTTTTTTTTTTTTACTCTCAAGTTTCAGAAATTTAGGGCCTTTACTTCGATTTTTAGGGCTGCATTTGAATTTTTAGGGCCTTTTATGGGGCCCTAAATGGGGGTCTTGAAATTCCAGGCCTTTTAGGGCCTTTTAGGGCGGCGTGGGAACCCCGTGCAGGGCCTTATAAGACGTATACATGTGTATGATTGGTACAGGGTTTATCTTATAGTCCAATATCGGAATTAGGACAAGTTGGGCTGTTACTCTCGGTGGAGGTTGGAAAGGGGGGGGGGGGTCGCCATGACGACTGTGCCAAGCTTTTTTATTTCATTTTTTCTTTTCTGTTTTTCTTTCTTTCTTTTGTTTCTTCTTCTTTTTTTTTTTTCTTTTTTTCTCTCTTCTTTTTCTCTGGGGACCCGGGGTGGCTGAATGGTAGAGCGTTGAACTCTCACTCAATGCTCGGGTCGTGAGTTCGTATACCGGCTGGGGCCAAATATTTGTGCTGGCTTTTTCATCGTTGCCCCGTCTTTGATATCACCCGTATGTGGTGGAAAAGGACGTTAAAACCTATCCACCCTTTTTTTTTGCCCCAGCTCTTCACCAGCTCCAGTGGGTGGAACCCACGAAGCGCTCGGAAGCTGGGAGACTTTTTTTTTTAGGCCAATACGTAGGAAGGATGAGGATGATGCTGTTATGGAGGTCCATGTGGTTTGAGACTGCGTGACAGGGCCACATTCCACGCTTCATGTCATAAATATCCCGGCGCCCACAAGGCCCAGGACCTACGGCACCTGTGGTGGCGCCCATTCAACCATGAAATGTGTCATAACAATGGAAGCACCTTCAAAGTTGCACCCATCAAGTGGGTGAATTTCTGCTGTGTGCCGAAAGCCTCCCCGTAAGGCCAATAGCACACACCCCGCTCTGGTAGGAAACAATCCCGCTTGCCTCAGCTGGAATTCGAACCCGGGTGTCCCGGTCCATGATCCGAAATGCTGATCACTACACTACGGGATTTGAACCAGGTACCTCAGGATCATCAGGCCGGTCGCATGGGTGATCCGAACTGTCGTGATTATGTTTGTCTGTGTGTGTGTGTGTGTGTGTGTGTGTGTGTGTGTGTGTGTGTGTGTGTGTGTGTGTGTGTGTGTGTGTGAAGTACTCACTTCTTCCATTGTGCAGAGTGTACATCTGTGTTCTTGGGTCAAAAAGGGCAAAGGTCGCAGCCACCAGGCAACCTGGAAAATAAACAGAGGTATCGAATATCCGGTTTGTAACAAACACTACGATTGGTCCATTCAAATTTATGTACTGTTCATGAATTCTGGGGAAAACGTGGTATGCACGCAGTAAGTTTCTCACGAGAATTTTGCTGTGTTCCGTGTTAAATTCACATACGAAATTAAAGAAAGCAGATTTATATTGGAAAAAAATCTCTCTCTCTCTCTCTCTCTCTCTCTCTCTCTCTCTCTCTCTCTCTCTCTCTCTCTCTCTCTCGCACAATAGCTAAACTGCGCATTGATGTTCAAATATGACATGGACAATTTTTCTCAACAACTATTTGCAAATGGCCCAAGCTAATGTGAAAACAACTGATTTCACTGACGCGAAGATCGGCAGACAGTCTGCTGTGCGGGACATAATTTTGCCTTTGCGAAGACATCCATTTACAGGAAAACGATCAGTCATTTGGCAGTTCTGTCTAGACGTCTCTGACGTCACTAGTCTACCATACTGCGAATGACAGTCCGAATGACGTAAACCGACGGCGTGTCGTATTACGTAACACTACCCTCTGACTGACGAGGAGAAAAGCGTGACGTCAAAGACGCTGTGTAGGAAACGTAATAGGTAAACGCAAAGCTGCAGTCACTTCTGTTACAGCTGAAGTGAAACAATAAACGTAGCGATATTTTCTAGCACAGAATGATTTCTTTCTGCACAAAATTTGTAGAGAGTAGTTGCTAAAGATGGAACCTGCTTTGCGGGGAAAAGGGTGCATTAGAAATTATTCCAGACAATATTTTGTGTTTCACTTTTTTTTTTTTTTTGGGGGGGGGGGGGGGGAGCCGGGGTGGCCTAATGGTAGAGCGTTGGACTTCTAATGCTCGGGTCGTGAGTTCGTATCCCGGCTGAGGCCAAATATTTGTGCTGGCTTTTTCATCGTTGCCCCGTCTTTGATATCACCCGTATGTGGTGAAAAAAAGGGCGCTAAACCCCCAAGAACCCACCCACCAGCCGTTTCACTTGTTAGGGGCCAAGGCATGAGTGAACTTAAAGGCCGCGGGCAGTAATTTGGTAGGAGCCCTCATACATAATCGCGTGCAGCACGTAAAGCTTCCCCCCAAACTACCCGCGCCATTTAACTACCACAAAAGTTGAAGACTTTGGTCATTAATCTTTTAGGACTTCGAAAACCACAACGCAAGCTGGAAATGTCCTTTCATCAGAAATAAAAGTTAGTCATAATTTTGAAAGTAAAAGACTAGAGCATTGCAGTGTTTTCTGCTTATGCAAGCTGTCACCGTGTATCTATGGTAAGTAGACAAGTTTGGAAAAAGCCGAAGGGGTCCTCTGCAGTTTTCATGCTGCTAGCATGACTTTTTAATTCTATTGTTGGTAGATACCAACACGTACTATACAGAGACTAAAGACAAATAGGTCATGCATGTATTAAAACCTGAACATACATGCAAAAACATAGCATTCAAACAGAGCTGACTTTTTATCCAAGTCCTCTAATATTAAATGTTTGGTCAGCTACGATCACTTTTAATCAGAAGCAAAGCAGAGGTGGATAGAGAGCACATGACGACGTTCTCTACTTACCTGTGAAGATGACGAGACGAAACATACTGATGATGCTTATCTGTTTCACACGCACAACGAATTGAAGAAAAGAAGATAATTAAGGTCCGTATATTGCAGAATTAAAGTCAGTTCAGTTGCAGAACCAGTCGAAGTCCTTAAAGTCTGTGCCGGGCTTTTCTCTATCACAGTTTCGAAGTTATCCTGTGCTTGTAGTCCTCCTGAATGCGTTGTCCCCTTCTGAGTTCTTGTCGTTTGTTCCTTTGTCCTTGCAGTTGCGTTACAGTCTGTCCTTGTTGCTTGCTCGTTTAGCAGAATAATGCTTTTGTGTTTCACTTTGTGGCACTTATGTCAGAGACGTGGATGAATTGTTCCGACGGGTTGCGGTGAATTTTTTTTTTCTCTGTTTCTTTCTTCTTCTTCTTTGTTTCTTGAAGGACAGCTGCAGGTCCTGGGGGGACAACAACGATGTTCTTATGACTCTCGAAACGTGAGCGGACTCTTTTATCTCGGAGAGCAGAAACGGCCGATCCCAGTGTCATGCGTAGACTGACTGGCCCTCAGACTCCGACTCCGGGCAAAGAAGAGCGAAGTTGCATTGTGGGAAGTCTTCATTAGGGCGCCATTATGGTCACGAGCAGCATATCTCACGTCACGATTCGCGTGTGACTGAGACAAGGAAAGCGGTTTTTCGGTGGGAAGAGAGTAGGAAGGCGCGCTATTCTGTCGAACAGCGGGCGTGACAATGGAAGACTGATGGAGTGTTTTATTTAGCTCATGCGTGGCTTGCGTCCCTTCCTGCCACGTCCCTGTGACGGTGGACACTTGGGAGGAAAAACGGAGGGCGCCTCATGAGTTGACAGTGATAAGTTTTGGCTGTGGAAATGGAGCGAAGACAGACAAAACTTGAATAAGAAAATAAAAAATGAATAAAGAAAAGAGCGACTGCACAGAAGACAGTAACATATACAAAGAGAAAGGGGCAGTGTTATGCGAGACAAATGTATGCAGCTGACACGGCTTCGCGTTTCGGATTTAAATTTGATAGTAGCACAACCAGTACAATATCTGTCCTTTTGTCTCCATTCGGCAGCATCTGAAAACTCTCTACTCTTTGATCTAGGCAGTCATGCTTGAAAAAGTCACCGTTGAATGTAAAAAAAAAATCAATGCATATTCATGCACGACGTTGTTTTTGTTTGTTTGCTTTTTTGGTTTATGTTTTCTTGTTGTTGTTGTTTTCTTTTGTTTTGGGGGTTGTTTTTGTTGTTGTTGTTTTTGTGTTTTTTGTTTTGTTTTGTTTTGTTTTGTGATTTTGGGGGGGTTTTGGGGTTTGTTTGTTTGTCTTGTTTTAGTGTTTTGTTGTTGTCTTTTTTTTCCTTCCTTTTTTTTTGCGGGGGGGGGGGGGGGGGTACTATTGTGGGTTTGGGTTTGTTTTTTGTTAGGTTTTTTGGTTTGTTTTTTTTGGGGGGGGGGGGTGTTTGTTTGTTTGTTTGTTAGGTGGTGGTGATGGGGGTTTTGGTCTTGATTTTTGTTTGTTTACACACACACACACACACACACACACACACACACACACACACACACACACACACACACACACACACACACATCACTTTCATAACATACAGCTCGGATCTCGATAAAAGGAGCTGGGGGGGGGGTGAGTATATGCAGATGGATTTACTGTGTTTTGCCAGTTCATGACAGCTTTGTCAAGCAAATCGCGGGTCCCCTGCAATCGGTACTAACAGAAAGAGAAGGGATAGGACGATCCGGATGGGAAACCTAGAATACTCCGAAAGACGATTCAACACGTCTAATTTGTCTGTAGGGGTATTGGTGCACCGTGATTAGCTGTACTGACTTGTCAATCTGAGTCTGACTACATGTAAATTCCGTTATAGGGATGCTGCCACTCTTTTACAAACAGGGCATGTGGTCGATTCATTCCAAGTTCGCGCGGCCAATAGACGCCGGAATTGCATTGAGAGCTTTACTTTGAGCGTACATGCACACACCCAAGCGCAAAGTCCCACTAGGGTGGGTGGGTGGGTGGGTGTTTGGGAGTTTAACGTCCTTTTCCACCACATACGGGTGATATCAAAGACGGGGCAACGATGAAAAAGCCAGCACAATATTTGGCCCCAGCCAAAGCAAAGTCCCACAAAATTGTCTTTTGTGAAGCATAGTAATACTAAGAAATGCGCCTTTAAACAAGAGATTTCTGATGGTGGAGACGGCATGGGCTTGTTTGTGTATAAATTGCGACGCGCGTTTCACTTAAAGTAACATACGCTGTCTGTTTACGAGTTAAGGAAGCGTGGTGAAATTCACAGTCACAGTCCGTGCCCTGACCTGATTCAATCAAGTCAAGTTAGCAATGCGATAAATCCTGACGAGCCAAGCATTTCTGGTTTGCTTGGTTTTCAGTGATGTGTGCAGAAACGGGCATTGAGCGAGCGCGAGTTCACACACACGCGCGCGCACGCACACACACACACACACACACACACACACACACACACACACACACACACACACACACACACACACACACACACACACA
>JACVVK020000554.1:160000-185000 GCA_018292915.2 Batillaria attramentaria | reverse complement strand
GGCAAAGAATTTTTCGTATGTGGCACCGTTCATTCGGGCCGATCGTCGGGGGTTCTCTCCGGGTACTCCGGCTTCCTCCCTCCTCTGCTTTGGAAATGTTCAGCCCACCAAATTTGAAAAATAGATGCAATTCTAAATTCCGAAATTTAAATAGCTGAGCTGACCCTTCGCACCACGTGATTGTAATATGTTTATGTCCAGTGTGTGAGACAATGCATGTGATTCACGTGAGCGTGCGTGTTGGGTTCAGTTCGCGGCGCTTTGAGCCGATTCATGAAATTGGGTAAAGCGCCTATACAATGCTCATTATTATTATTATTATTATTATTATTATTATTATTATTATTATTATTATTATTATTAATTGATGTGTGTTGTTAGAACCTTGACAAGAACGAGGTGCGTCAAGGCAGCATTTTGGAATTGTTAAATTCCTTGAAACAGACTTGTAAGGTTTACGACCAAAAAAAAAAAAAGCAGCGAAAAATAATGTGATTTTTTGCTTCTATATCAAAATTGCTCCTACTGTATGTAGTTAATGTGTCTCTGATGTCATAAAAATAATAAATTTTTTCAAAGTCTAAAAACATTCACTGCAGCCGTTAGCGTCAGCTGAACGTTTTTGCTCCAAGCACAAACCACGCTTCACGAAAGATCTCGAGATGAAGCGCGCGCACTTACGCACATTACCCACACATACTAACAGATTTTAAGATCTAAAAATGCGCCACCAGCTCTTTCAAGACACAGTATCCACAGCCGGACTTTCGTTTAAAAGAAGGAATTTTCGGAGCTTTCATCGGAGCATTTTTTATGTATAAAAATTTGAAAGTCGCAGTCAGCACAGCAGGCGTAGCAGCAGCAGCAGTAGTAGTGGATGGGCGTTCGGGAGTTTAACGTCCTTTTCCACCACATACGGGTGATATCAAAGGCGGGACAACGATGAAAAAGCCAGCGGCAGCAGTAGTAGTAGTGGTGGTGGTAATCGTAGTAGTACTGGTGGGTGGGTGTGGGGGTTTGGGGGTTTAACGTCCGTTTCCACCACATACGGGTGATATCAAAAACGGAACAACAATGAAAAAGCCAGCACAAATATTTGGCCCCAGCCGGGATACGAACTCACGACCCGAGCATTAGAAGTCCAACGCTCTATCATTTGGCCACCCCGGCTCCCCGTAGTAGTAGTAGTAGTAGCTTAAAGCACCCAGAAAAATATTATTTTTACTGTGTGTAAAGGGCAATACTGAATAATGTCCGCCTTAACCCAATAAACAAGGTAGATAAATCATTTGATACTGAAAACCGGAACTAGTTCTTTTCTGACCTGTCGTTCACGTCAGTGCGTGCCGAGTACAGGCAACTTACGTCAGCAAAAGATAGCTCTGCTATTTTTAGTTGGCAGTCTACGACCCGGCACCCTTTCCCATCTGACACGCGTTTGTCTCCCCTTATATCACTGCCGATATGACTGACACACGCTTTAGGGCTGACGTAAAGCAGAATGATTTATCGCTTACCATCAAACGTTTCGTAAACACTGTACCAACTTTGATCTCACATGAAAATGAAAGGTGGGTATGCCCAGTTTTCATCCTATGTGCATGTGGCAGGCTTTCTAATCCCTTGCCTTTGATCTTAACTGCATTTGAATTGGAAAGACGAAGTCTTTGAGTATGCCTGTTTCTAGATCTCTCTTGGTGTGACGTGTATGAATGTGACTGGTTCAATCCGGTTCCTCGTCGTCTCATGACTAAAACAAGCTGTTGAATATTTAGCATTGCTGTGTGATTCACCGGCCGTGCATTATAATATTATGTTGAGATTGTGTAAGCTGATGTATCGTTCGTGACTGATTCTAAATTTTTCTTCTTTTTTTTTCTGATTTCCGTTTCCTGTTGAAATGAAAGTTTCGGTACCGTGGGCTCAATCTTCGTGGTGTTAAAATCAAATGTGTCACACAACTGCGCTCTGTGGCTTTAAAGTTGTTTATGTTCGTAATGAGTTATGATGGGACGGTCGGTGGTCTAGTGGTTAAGAGACTTGTCACCAATGCGAGAGGTCAGGGGTTCGAGTCCCACTCGGGGCAAAGAATTTTTCTTTCTCGTACGTGGCACCGTTCATTCGGGGGTTCTCTCCGGTACTCCGGCTTCCTCCTCCTCTGCTTTGGAAATGTTCAGCCCACCAAATTTGAAAAGAATAAATGCAATTCTAAATTCCGAAATTTAAATAGCTGAGCTGACCCTTCGCACCACGCGATTGTAATGTGTTTAATGTCCAGTGTGTGAGAAAATGCGTGTGATTCACGTGAGCGTACGTGTTGGGTTCAGTTCGCGGCGCTTTGAGCCGATTCATGAAATTGGGTAAGGCGCCTATACAATACTCATTATTATTATTATTATTATATAGCGAGATCCCAGCTGTATGTTATGAAAGTGATGTGTGTGTGTGTGTGTGTGTGTGTGTGTGTGTGTGTCCGTGTGTGTGTATCTCCGTGTGTGTTTAATTGTAATTGTAGAGCGCTCTGAGCCAGCGTCTGCAGGGATACCGCGCTATACAAAAGCAATGTGTTTTTATTACCTGCACTAAACGTCGATCGACCAAGTCACGAATCAGCACTGTCCACTTGGTCTTCGGTCCGCAACCAAATAACGTAAGTGTTCGCGCTAAAAAAAAAAAAAAAAAAAACCCGATGCAATAAAAACCACAAGAACGTTTCAGTTTTAAAAGGACAAGTGGAACGACACCAGAGTACGCCTTTCAGACCGAAGTGATGTTTTGTCGATGTGGTGTCGTCTGAACCCTGCGTTCACTTGGTATGGTATGGTATGGTATGGTATGGTATGGTATGGTAGACTTCTCCTCGGCGCACATATCCATCTCTGCTGAAATGCTCACGGCGCCGCAGGGCTTGAGGACGAAGCAGTGAAAGCCTGCTGCCGCTAAGCGCTACTTTATTTGCAAACCTCCAACCTGCTATTCACTCTGGTGCGTGCGACAGTATTTCTATTTTACCACGCCACCGGCCACAGCCTACTCTTCTTCGAAAGATGAACGTGGGATTTTTAGCGTGCACACTTGATGTACATGCGTGCGTGCGTACACGAAGGCGAGACAGGCACCGTAAACGATTTTATTTATTATATTGCAAGCAGGAAATCGTATTTTTTGCTTTTAAGATATGCACAAATGTAGCCTGTTGAAGTTGTGCATAGGTTTGCACTTGGCAGTCTTTCCTCGTTTCCCTCGAGCAAAGTTGCCTGAACTAACTGGAATGTTTCCGCGTGAGAAATTCCACCACGCTTTACGGAGCACAATTTCTTTTCGACGTGGGGCAATATTTCATCGCGGCTGAATTTTAAATGCGCAGTTCAGAACTTGCAACTGCTGTGAGGCGAGTTAATGTATTCACGCGACAATGCCATAATACTGAAAACGAGACGGAAAAATAACCTTTACATTCGCTGTGTCGTTTTGACGATGAAGTCCAACTGCTCCGGATTTAAAAGAGATTTGTAAAAAAGTAATTCTTAAGACTCGGACATGTCTTTTCAGAAGGCGTATTTTCTTTTCGTCGGTCTTTTCTGGTGTCGTAAACTTGACGCAAACACACAGTTGTCTGTAAGTTTTAAAGAGGAAGTCCCGACACCCTGTGACATCACCGTGGCGTTCTGACATAGCAAGTAGGACGTGAGTTCACGCAGGAGGGCATTTTCTTGTTTACCAGAGCGATTGCACTGGCAAGTTGTCTCAAACTCGCTTCGTCAACACAGCCAGATGAAAAAGGTGTTGTTGTTGTTGTTGTTGTTGTTGTTGTTGTTTTGTTTGTTTGTTTTGTTTTGTTTTGTTTTTAACTGTACAGGCGGTGGCAAATATTGTTTCATTTTGGGTTGATCGAATGGGGTGACTTCCTGTCTTTGAGAAACGTGTCTCTCTTTTTTTGTCTTTTTTTCTTCTTCTTCTTCTTCTTCTTTTTTTTTTTTTTTTTTTTGGTTGTTGTTGTTGTTTTTTTCCCTTTTTTCCGGGGGAGTGGGTGGGGGGCTTCAGTTTCAACTTCTCAGAACATTGGCTCTAGATAACTCGTTTTGAATTTCTAGACTATAACTGTCGTTATGAACTTCAAAAGGGAAAATAATGATACCAGTTATATTTTCACTTATTTGAGTGGTAGTGTCGGTGGACTTGTAAATCCAGGTGAGTTGCAAATCACCTCTTGGAGTCTTGATTTGATTTGATTTGATTTGATTTGATTTGATTTGATTTGATTTGATTTGATTTGATTTGATTTGATTTGATTTGATTTGATTTGATTTGATTTGATTTGCCTTGTCTTGCCTTTCTTTTCCTTGCCTTGCCTTGTCTTGCGTGGATTGGCTTCGCTTGGTTTGCATTGCTAAAATTTGGATGGGTTTGGCTTGTTTTGTCATAGCTTTACCTGGCCAGTTTTTGGGGTTTTTTATTTTTATTTGATATTACCTGATTTCATGAGGCTTCAAATGACTTCAACTCAGCGTTTCTAGGTGGAGCCGAGACAGCCGAATGGTAAAGCGTTGGACTTTCAATGTTCGGGTCGTGAGTTTGATTCCCGGCCAAAAATTGAGGCCAGATATTGTGCTGGCCTTTTTTCTCGTTGTCCCGTCTTTAATATCACCCTTACGTGGTGGAAAATACGTCAAACTCGCCTGGGGAGCCGGGGTGGCCGATTGGTAGAGTGCTGGACTTCTAATGCTCGGGTCGTGAGTTCGCATCCCGGCTGAGGCCAAATATGTGTGCAGGCTTTTTCATCGTTGCCCCGTCCTTGATATCACCCGTATGTGGTGGAAAAGGACGTTAAACACCCAAACACCCACCCAACCCACGTCAAACTCCCAAACATCCCCCCCAACTTTTCTAGACTTAACTCAACTTCATTTGATTCGACTTGACTTGAATAGGACTATAATGCAAATGGGTTGTGTTCTGAGATTTGTTGCTAGTGTGAAGCTGGACATGACAGACTTGCTGACCTGGTTATTCTTGTTCCACAGTATCCTAGCAGGACCAAGTACTGTTACACACAGGGCAAGATACAGAAGTGACATAATACGTGTAGTGTCGCATATCACACGATGATATAAACGATGTGTTAACAATGGTAAACAGGCACATTTGTTATAGGCAGGGGTGAATCATCTTGGAGTAAGAAGTCTTCCTGGCCTGTTTTTGCTGTGTATTTGTTTCTGTTGCCTCTTTTCATGTATTACTTGTAATACGCGTCTTTTGCTATTTCTTGCCGAGATTCGCGTAAATTATTACTGTGCAGATTCTTTGAAGGTGTTGTACCGGGATGTTCCCCCTGACAGCATCTTTAGCTTCTTGAAAGAGTCGATGCTGTTCTATAAAATTGAGACACCTCAAGTAATACGGACTATCCTCGGCCTCGATCTATATGTTCGATGTACAAAGAAGTGAAACGTGTTTATCATTTAAACAGGAGAGATTTTATGTTGTTATTATTATTATTACAGGATAGATATATTTACACCTTGTTTTATTGTCTTCCTCTTTATTCTAATCTGGCGAAGAAGGACCTTGATTAGCCCAGAAATAGTCTTTGTCGCTTGTTCGGCGTTAAGCCCTAAACAACTAACTAACTTTTGCTATTTTGTTGTTGTTGTTGTTGGTTTTTTTTTGGTTTTTTTTTGGGGGGGTGTGTTTGTGTTTTTGTTCTTTTGTTTTGTTTTGTTTTTGGTTTTTTTGGGGGGGTTGGTTTTTTTGTTGTTGTTGTTGTTGTTTTGTTGTTGTTGTTGTTTTGTTTTTTTGTTTTTTTGGGGGGTGTCAAAAAAGCAGTTTAAACACTGAATTTCTGTCAGTCCTCCCTAAGATATGACTTTGACTGAAATTCTTGGCATCAAGAAAACATTTGCCCCATCTTCCCCCCCCCCCCCCTTTTTTTCAGATCGGAAGAATAGCTACTTCAAATGCTTTTCTGTCGATTGTCCAGTCGTTGCCACCTTTTTCTATCGACATCAAAACGTAATTCAAACTCTCCTCTCAAACACACGGTAAGTAAAATAAGCCCCTTGCCCACCGCAGCAATATCTCGAAGTCGAATTTCATTCCTTACGAACTCTTCCGTTATGAGCTTCTACAGAGTGGCAACCCACAGTATGTACTACTACCGTCATCTCAGATACGACTCACAGGCACAGACATGGCAGGCCGAGACGTTCGTGAGGCTGACACTAAGAGCGCCCCCAGACGAGAACATTTGTCTGCCTTGTGTCGGCCTGGTCAGTCTGTCATCACTGTTGTCGCATCCAGATTACACCGGTCCGTGCCTGTTCTACACGCTTGTATTGCCAGGTAAACTGGATTCTTTCTCCCTCGGCAGACGCTCCGACCTGAGCTGTCAACAAACCCAGTGTCGTCGAGGAAAAGGGCAGAAGTATGTGTGAAATCCAGTGGCGTTTAGACCCTTTTCAGGGAGGCACCTCCGTTGTCGTCTGCAAAGCTGCTGTGGATAATTATCAGACCACAACAATTCCAGAATAAATGCAATTCTAAATTCCGAAACTCTTATAGCTGGGCTGACCCTTGGCCCCACGTGGTTGTAAAGTGTTGATGTCCTGAGTGTGAGAAAATGCGTGTGATTCGCGTGAACGTGCGTATCGGGTTCAGTTCGCGGCGCTCTGAGCCGAGAAATTGGGTAAAGAGCCTTTATTATTATTGTTGTTGTTGTTGTTGTTGTTGTTATCTTTGATTTGGCACTGTGAAAAGGCCCGTGAAGAATTCAAATAGGGCCAATTGTACTAATTGAGCCGGGAGCGGACTGCGAGACAGTGGGGGGTGGGGGGGGGGGGGAGGGGGTAGGGACAGTGGTGACGAGGGAAGGGAGAGGGGGGAGAGCGGGAGTCCTGCCTGGCCCATCAAAACGCAGGCAGTCTGACTTTCCATGTACGTCATTGATGAGACAAACTGAGATCCCAGCAAAATTGTAGAAAACTGCACGAAGCTGTCTCGAGATACAGATACAGATACTTTTATTGTCCATAAAAGGAAGTTCGTGTTCGGCTTAACCGACGAGTAACCGATTAAACAAATGAGATCACGCAAGGCGTGTTGGCTTATAAACTCTCTCTCTCTCTCTCTCTCTCTCTCTCTCTCTCTCTCTTAATTTTTTCGTTTCTTTGTTTGTCTGTTTTTGTTTGTTTTTTTTGTGTTTTTTGGGGGGTCTCACTTTTTCGGTAGCCTAGATTGTTAGTTTATCTTAGCATAATATGTTTGTTCTTGTTTTGTTTGATCATTATTGTAGAATGCAGTGAGGACTTCTTGTAAGATAGGCAGTGATGTCTACAAGAATTATCCTAATAAACGTTTCATCATCATCATCATCATCATCATCATCATCATCTCTCTCTCTCTCTCTCTCTCTCTCTCTCTCTCTCTCTCTCTCTCTCTCTCTCCCCCCCCCCCCCCTGCCTCCAGCTGCAGCTGCATCAGGGTTATGCACATCTTTGCGTACACATAAGTTTGTTTGTTCAAAGATTTTGGAGGCTTAATTTTCATGGCAAACAAAAAGGTTTTTGTCGGAGGCCCCCTGCACTATTTTATCCTCAAGCGGCATTATATGGACATCATCTACTGTCAGGCATGAATGGCCACATGTCTGGACCACAGACGTACAGAGATAGACGCACCGCCGCACGCTGCCACCGCTGCTTGCGAGTGTCGCTATCGCGGCCATCTTACTAATACCAGAACTCAGAGGCTCTGTGTATTGGACGCCTCGTTCGAAATACAAAGTTCTCTAGAAAGACGTCATCAGAAATGTGACGTAAGATAAAGCGGACCAATGATATGCGCGTTATGTAAACATCTGATAGCGTCTGGCCAATGCTATGCGCGCTATGTAAACAGCTGGCACTTCCAGGTACTAGCAACATGGCGCGCGGCGGCGTCACTTTTCCGGCACCGCGGTGGGTCTATCTCTATACGTCTGTGGTCTGGACACGCGCGTGTTTTGACGAAACACTTTGTCGGCTGAGGCCGGGGAGACGTACAGCCCAGCATAGGTCACCAAACGTGGCTGATGTGTTATAGCAGATTTGCAACACCTGTCGTGTGATAAGACAGGAAACCAGACAGCTTTCCGGCCGTTACTGGTATGTTACGGCCGGACTGACACAAATAAACCGACGATAATTTACTTTGTCGGTTCGTTGAGACCTGGATAAAAAATGTGTTGGGATCCAGCAAGACGGGGACAGAGTCTCTCAACCACTTTTGAAAAAAATCGATTTAAAAAAAAAACTGATCTGTTGAGATTGTTGTTGTTGTTGTTGTTTTCCGGGTCCTTAACTCATTCTACGCGTGGTACGACTATAGTCATAACAGTTTATTTATATAAACTTTTTTTTAACCTCCCTTTCCAACATGTCTTACTGTCAGGTTTCCTTGGCAACCCGCTGAAAGTTGATGTCAAAGTAAAGTACAACATCTAAGCAACACTTCCCCTAAGTATAAGATCATCTGACCCTCATTGTGCAATGCCATAATAATGATAATAATAATAATAATAAGTATTGTATAGGCGCTTTACCCAATTTCATGAACCGGCTCAAAGCGCCGCGAACTGAACCCAACACGCACGCTCTCGTGAATCACACACATTCTCTCACACACAGTACATGAACACTATCCAATCACGTGGTGCGAAGGGTCACCTCAGCTATTTCAGGGGATGGGTGGGGGGGGGAGGGGGAGGGGTCTTACGTAAATCTAGAGCTGACACGGTGTTAATAATGGGACAACATTCCCGGTGGTTGAGAAATGCTGTGGGAGGGTTGGACGGGCGTCAAAAGCCCATTTGCAATTTGACTTGAAACGTGATCTTCAGATTACCAGAAACCACTTCAAGCCAACATTACGCAATCTGCAGCGGTCTCGGACCTAGCCAGAGGGGAAGGCCTACTCCTTGCGTGATAGTGGCTTGAAGTGGCTGCTACTGGTGTGCAGTGGCTTGTGCTTTTTAACATCTTATCATATAGCGGGCAGGGAGGTGGTCGAGCTCGCTCTCTTAAGAGATGAAGGTGATAATTTCTCAAAGGCAAGACAACGTAGTAAAGTAAGTACAGGTCTTTGGCTACGTACACGAGATGCAAATTTGAAGGAAAACGCTATATAATCCTCTTACACATAAGATTGCAGATGACACCCTAGAAATGCTTTAAAATTCACCCAAAAAATCGCAAAAATCAGGCAGCCATAGACTCATGTGTACGGTAAGTTTCAACAAATTCTTGGCAATGTTGGCAGCAACCACATACCCCCTCATTCCACAGGTCGTCTGCTGGCTCCTGTGCCAGCCGCGCATGAATGCAAATACATGTAGTCCAAAAGCCAGGCTCATTTTTCCCTAATTTTACCATAACCTGGCATGAAACTTGTTACAAAGCCAACAAAAAGCACCAGATTGCCATTTTTTCACTCTGCACACAAATTTTAAAAGGGGCAAAGATTTTTTTACTATATTTAGCGGAGTTGTTACTGCATGACCCGGAAGCTAATACCTTTCCAGTCGGGTCTTCAAAGCACGAGTCGAGCATTGATCGTCCAGCACTTCACACGAAGAAATTCAGTTAGATTATACAACACAAGGTTACTCCTTGTCCCTACCGGTGTCTTGATTAACATTTTTTTATATGAATATTCATCACTCCATATAAGGAAAATTAGACACAGATAGGTGGAGGAAGTCCCGGCCCGGCGCCTGCCTCATTTTTCATCTTGCATCACTCACAGAGATAAACAACTCAGCCAACAGAAAGGAATGAAGAATTACCACCCCTCGTTGTAAATCTGTGACCTTAGCCGGACATAGTTGGAATGTTGGCCAGGTCACATAGAACTATGGTAAAGGGTGTCTGTTGGAGTAACACTTGCTGGAAATTTCGCCCAATGTGCATTTCGACCACAACAAATAAGCGTTTCGTCCACCGCTTTACCGCGGCTCTGTGCAGGACTGTGTTGCAGGGCTGTGTTGTAGGTTTCAGTGTGTGAATGAATGTTTAGCTACTGAGATAAGAGAGACTGCTACCTGCTAGATCGTTCTGAGCTTCTTTTTTTTTTTTGTATTTTTTTAATTTTTTTTTTTTTTTTTTTTTGCGGTATCTAGCATCTCACTAATAAGACGCATGCACAAGAGGCAACTAATCACTAAAAAAAAAAAAAAAAACCACGCTCGGTGACAAGGAAAGTGGACAGTTCTGTACAACTGTGTGCTATTTCACAGTGTGCACAGAATTGTTGAGTTCTGTCGCATTTACCAGCACAGTACATTTTCAGCCTGTTTCAGAGAGTATTGCCTGCTTGAGTTGTCTCCCTTGCCGCAACAAGCACGCATTTTTCGTGGCAGAGCACAAAGTTACCACAATAAAATATGCATGCATGCTGCGGTTAATAATAATAATAATGAGTATTGTATAGGCGCTTTACCCAATTTCATGAATCGGCTCATAGCGCCGCGAACTGAACCCAACACGCACGCTTACGTGAATCACACGCATTCTCTCACACACTGGACATAAACACATTACAATCACGTGGTGCGAAGGGTCACCTCAGCTATTAAAATTTCAGAATTCAGAATTGCATATATTTTTTTTCAAATCTGGTGGGCTGAACATTTCCAAAGTAGTTCTGTGTATGCTTGGGGGACAACTCATGAAGGTTTGTTTTTAACTCGGGAACCAAGCCATTGACGACCTCGACCTCTTAGCCACGTGACTGTGGTTAGTTTGGTATGTCCTTAGTGATTAGTTGTCTCGGTTACCTTGTTTCGGATCATTACAGAGGTTAAGCGTAGTGAAACCGAAGCCCGATTGTACATAGATGAGTCCACGGTGGAAACAAAATTATGTGCATGGCTCTTCCAGTTGCGGCCACGTGACTGACAGCCGCAGATCTCTGTCTCACCTCCCTGTGTGCTGCACTGGATGTGTCATGCGCAATTTCTGTCAGTCATGCGCAGATCACCCTCATGTGTCACTCTTTTTCCAAAACCGACATGATGTCCAACTGACGGTTGAGTGACGTAACGTCCCTTCCCTCCACCCTCCATCCCCCCCTCCCCTCCAAGCCTCTCTTCCCCCCCACCCCTTCCGCCCTTCCCCATACGCTGCAAGTCTGTAGATGTCAGGGTTTATTTTTGTCCGACACCTTTATTGCGTGAGGTATCAGAACATGTGCGTGCGGGTAAGATGACTGGTGTGGAAGTTTATGAGATGAGTTCACTGGGTGTGTGTTCATGTAGTGGCATGCCATGCACCAAAAGCATCAGATTGTGCAACATTTTTTTGCGTCGTTGAATTCTCGCGAGATTTGCAACATATCGCGAGAGTCCACTGTACCAAAAACAAGACCACGTCTCGGGGGAAATTTCACGTGTTCTGCAACACGGGATGGAGTTGGTGTCAGGCACATGATTGTGTGTGTGTGTGTGTGTGTGTGTGTGTGTGTGTGTGTGTGTGTGTGTGTGTGTGTGTGTGTGTGTGTGACACAGGTTTATCAACCGAGACAAGAAGTCGCCTGTGTTAGTGAAGACTGATGTAGCAGTTGGGATGTCGATGCTGCTGTAGTTGTCGCTTGTGTGCTTGTGGTGACAGCCGTTGTCGAGTTTTGTTTCTTTCTATTTTTTGTTCCTTGTTCTTTGTTTGTTTGTTTGTTCATGGCGGTAGGTTTTGTTGCTGTTGCTTTTGTTCTTCATTGGTGTGTGTGTGCGTGCGTGCGTGCGTGCGTGCGTGCGTGCGTGTGTGCGTGCGTGCGTGTGTGTGTGTGTGTGTGTGTGTGTGTGTGTGTGTGTGTGTGTGTGTGTGTGTGTTTTAAGGCTGTGATGGCATAGCAATGATGTGATATTTAGGATATGATGTGATATTTTAAGCTGTATATTTATTTGTTTGAGTGATTTTAATGTACTATCTTGTACTATGTTTTTATGATCCCCACACCATAATTTCTCCCGAAGGGGATAATAAAGATTTATTGTATTGTATTGTATTGTATTGTATTGTGTGTGTGTGTGTGTGTGTGTGTGTGTGTGCGTGCGTGTGTGTGTGTGTGTGTGTGTGTGTGTGTGTGTGTGTGTGTGTGTGTGTGTTCGTTTCTGGTGGTGCGTTTCCTGACCTAAGCTCCAGTGAGTACCCATGTACTAGCACCCAGGACAAAAGCCTGCCCGTGTGTTATTTGGTCAACAGGTCGACAGCATCGGACAGCATGGGTTTGTATGGGTATAACCGTGGCATTTCAACTCTGAAACCCTGCATCTTGGCTAGTAAATCACATGTGAGCGTTGAGACAAAGGACGCTACGGACGCGAGCTTCACCACATAAAAACGAAACTTACGCATTACACCTCTGACACACACTGAGATAAACCAAGTAAACAAACGGTTTCTTCCGACCTAACAACTCCAGTTTTTAAGCCAGTTTTTTTTTTAAATGTCTTTTACATTATCATCATCATCATCATCATCATCACACGTTTTCTATCGTACAACAGTCATGTGCGGTGTTATATATGAGAGTGTAAATCAAGATTACCTGAAATCCATATGATAATACTGAACACAACAAATGTGACATACAAAGCAGTATACAGCGTTTATGTTGTCCAGCGTTTGAATGCAATATGCTGTGACACGCGACACCCCACTTTACTCATGTATATCTTATATTTTCCCCTTGTGTAGCTTAGGTATAGGCGACTTCAAAAGGTGGCACATTTGTTATTTTCTTATTTTCCCCAAAAAACATTTGCATAGACCATAAATAACTTGGACAACCCTCCTATTATTTTGCACAGGAAATAAAATTAAGTAGTCGTGTCTGCGGATGTGAATTATGCAGACGTAAGGGACAGGCTTCACACAGAACGTGTCTTTGTGTCTCCCCCCTCCAGAGAGCGGTTTCTCAAGGGACATAATGGCGGTCTTTGTGACAGGAACTGTTTTCTGTGATCAACGTTTTTGCGACTACCTTGAAGTTTTCAGTCTTACGCTGGTTTTAAAATTAATTTTGTGTTTTACTTTTTCTTAAATTTCGTGTTATGTTTGTTTTTTTGTTGTTGTTTTCTTTTTGTTTTTAATTCGAGTGGGTATAAATGTGAATAGTGTGCACGAGAGAAGAGTGAGTGAGTGAGTATTTTCAGGCTTAACGCCGCGTCAGCGACAAAGACTAATTCGCGGCAGGCACGAGAGAAGAAAGCAGGGTCTTCATAAGTTGTCAAGATACCGAGTCAAGTCACGTCAAATATTATGTCCGGCCTTCTAGGGACACACACACACACACACACACACACACACACACACACACACCTGTGGCATAATTCGTACATGTACATGTATACGCCAGACAAGTGCCAAAGAAAGAAAAAACTGAAATTACAGAGGAAGTGTGCGCGCGTGCGTGCGTGCGTGCGTGCGTGCGTGCGTGCGTGTGTGTGTGTGTGTGTGTGTGCGTGCGTGCGTGCGTGCGTGCGTGCGTGCGTGCGTGCGTGCGTGCGCGTGTGTGTGTGTGTGTGTGTGTGTGTGTGTGTGTGTGTGTGTGTGTGTGTGTGTGTGTGTGACACTACACCACTGTCTAGCAATTCATATAACAGATCTGATCTGTCTGTAATTACAACACACCTTATTTATAAGTTTGTCACAAAAAGCAATGATAAAGAACAGTCGCGTGATATATAGAGATGGCAAGAGGGAAAGATAGGGGGACAGAGAGAGAGAGAGAGAGAGGATGATGATGATGATGATGATGATGAAACTTTATTACACAAGGATTGAGATATAGGTTCACGAGAACTTGTCTGACAATCTGTCCTTGCTAAACTATGACAACATAAGATTATAACAAGACGAAGGGGAAAGAGAAAAAAAGCTAAATCAAAACACAAAACAAGCATATGTATGTAACACACACACACACACACACACACACACACACACACACACACACACACACACACACACACACTAATTTAATACGAGCGTGCGCTTAGACACGTGCAGACTCGCATTTCTAGAAGCTGCGCATAGATCAAATTGCATATACACGTGTATGTTACAGTTAAAGCTGGAAATTAGTCATTCTCCGGGACTGCCTAAAATTTCAGTCATTCCCAAGAAATTCTTGTTTTGATCGGGCATTGGAATTTCTAGGGAATGACTGAACTTTCAGGCATTCCCGGAGAATGACTAATTTCCAGCTTTGACTGTAACATATAATTATATCCTGTATGATTGGTCATTTTGAGGGAGATAAGCCTGTACAGTAGTACATTAAAAAGGCAAAGAGAGAAAGAGAGGGAATCAAAATGAAAATGGCAATGACAATATTCTTTATTTTCCAGCGAGAGAGAGAGAGGGGGTGGGGGGGGGAAGGATACAGACGGAAAGGATTGGTTAGGGTGCATGCATATTAAATAACTCTTGCTCACATCTGTTTGTGCAAAATCTTCCTCCCATCATCTCTTGCTGACACTAGTGACCCATTTCCGTGATTAATGACGATAAAAAAAACCTGAACTTTACTACCATGCATTAAGGTCGTACACTTGTTCCAGTATCCATGGCTGATCGTGTTCTGTTCCTTTAGCGTCACCTACTCACGAAACCAGACTAAGCGCGTGATGTATATATGCATATATTTCAGCCTTGTCCGGGCGTTGGCTAGTAAGACGTATGCATAATTATTTGTACATGTAGGGGGGCTGACTGTTACTGCTGTTGTACCTACACGTTTGAGGTGTGCAAACGTTTGCTACTACAGTTTCAAGTACACGACACGACCACGATGAACAGTCACTTCTTGTGTCCTTTACGTCCCATGCAAACCTAGTGAACCTGGCTTTATTTCAACTCCGTGCCTGTAATCTTTACCTTTACCAGAATGTATTGTCTGAAAAATATGATTAAAAGGAGTATGTACGGACAGGAACATGTGACTACATGTGATGTATTTTATGTGGAGAACTGAGAGAATGTAACCTGTTGCATGACAATGAATAGCAGTTTCGGAAAAAAAAGGGTTTTATTCATATCGTATATATGTCGTGCCTAAATAGACGACTCCGCTCGGCCCGCACCGGGGCTAGAGCCCTGCCCCTTTGCTCTGCCGTTTATTGCCGTCCATGAGGTCATTGTGTGGGAATTCAAGATCAACGTGATTGACGCAATTATACATAATTATCTGCACCGCAGATATATATACTATAATGTTTCACGTCTGCAAACGCCCATCGTGAAAACACCCTGTCACACATGTCACTTCATGTGTGTGAAAGTGAAAGCATGTATACCCATCGTTAAAAATACTTGCGTTTTTAATCATCATCATCATCATCATCATCATCATCATATCATGAAGGTTTGCATAGCGCCTAATCTCTGAAGAAGTCTAGGCCTTTTCCAAGTAGATTAATAAAGATGGGAATAAGTAAATACATGAATAATAAATGAATAATCAGTTACATGTATACATACATACATACATACATACATACATACATACATACATACATACATAAAAACACACACACATACATACATAAAAACACACACACATACATACATACATACATACATACATACATACATACATACATACATACATACAAACACACACACACACATACATACATACATACATACATACATACATACATACATACATACATACATACACACTACAACCCAATAGGCTAAGCTGGACATAAAAACAGTTGCTCGGCTCAAAGCGAACCCTCATGTTAACGTTTGCAGTCAACGTGGTAACTCCTTTCAGGAGAACGTTTCGGCCACGAATATTTTTGTTATGTCCCGACCGGCCGGTGCATGTGCATGAATGCCAAGCCAAGGGACATCACTGGCTTGGTTCACCGGTTATCCCTCGTTACGCTTTTCGGCACTTCCTTTCACTGCACTGACTGGAGACGTGTCCACGGCCGTGTGGATTAACGTTAACAGAGCGGTTACATGCGTTTTCGTCACGACTCTCCTAATGCGACCTGAGTACATCTCTATTATGTCACCGCGCCTCGGTTAGCTCTGCCATGTTGTTTTAACTGCATGCACTTGATCAGTCAACCTGAAGACCATTCCCGTTCCGGGGGCCTAACGCTGCTCTTGGCCCCCACGACGATGCCAGCTCGGGATAACGGAAACCGGGCTGAGCTTAGTAACGCCTAAGAAGGGAAAAAATCAAACTACTCGGTGACAAGGAAAGTGGACAGCTGCGAACAACTTTGAGGTCCCAGTGTTATTTCACAGTGTGCACAGAAGCGGTGAAAACTGTCTCATTCACCAGCACCAGTACATTCTCGGACTGTTTCGAGATTATTACCTACATGAATAATCTCCCTTGCCACAAAAGTTGCCACGGGAAAAAAATGATTGATTGCTGCGGGTCTATATATGCACGGGGGACTACTCATGCAGGTAAAAAAAAAACTCGAAACAGGCCGACCATGTACTGGTGCTGGTGAATGCGACAGTTTTCGCCGCTTCTGTACACACTGAAATAACACGGGGACCTCAAAGTTGTTCGCAACTGTCCACTTTCTTTGTCACCGAGTATTTTTGGGGTTTTTTTTTTTCTACTTGGGTATCACTTATCTCGGCTCGGTCTTGGTTAGCCCGACTTGGCCGTCATCGCAGGGGCAAAGAGAAGCGAGGACCCGGGTACAGGGTTGCCTGAAGACCACACGGAGGACGGGTCGGCCGCTCACTGAGCTATCGGGGTAGAGCTACTCTTCTGTCTCGGAGAACAGGATCCGTGCCCATTATCTGCGTACTTCCGGTTAGAGTTTTGAAGTTAGGTGTTAGGTGTTTGGGGAGTTTAACGTCCTTTTCCACCACGTAAGGGTGATATCAAAGACGGGGTGATGAGAAAAAGGCCAGCACAAATATTTGGCCCAAGCCGGGATTCGAACTCACGGCCCCGAGCATTGAGATCCAACACTCCCCTAGAGTTTTGGAGTACTAGTCCACAGTATCCGTGTTAATGTTACTGGCACCACTAATGAGAGCAAAAGATCAGTTTTTAGTGATCTTTCTTTTCGGCCGTAATATTGTAGACAGCGCTATACGTATTAGTTTGAATGGGAGTTGAGTTTTGAGCAGTCCATAACAGTGTCCCAAAGCGTGTGAAATATATATGTGTAAGTTCCTTCGCGGATCAGTGAAACTTAGAAGAGCAGATTTGTCATTATCTTTGCATTCTTGCTTAAAGGTCTGCAATCTCTTTTTTTTTCTTTTTTTTTTTTTTCTTTTTTGCTGCCCCAACTCTTTGCCAGCTCCAGTGGTGTTCCTTCCAGGTCATGGGTGGAACCCACGGAGGACTCGGAAGCTGGGACAATTTTTATTATGCATGATGATGGCGATGAGGATGATAGTAAGATGATGCTATGGAGGTCCATGTGGTTTGGAACTGCCGGACAGGGCCGCATTCCACGCTTCTTGTCATAAATATCCCGGCATTAACCGGCATGTGGCTTTTTGTTGAGATTGCAGACCTTTAAGCCGCCATACGGTACGATCCACTTCATGGGCGGCAACTCAGGTAGAGTAAAACACTATTGGTTATCTCCACTTAGGTTTTTGGTTAAGCTGGTCAGCATCGACATAGCCTTTCCAGGAGGCGGTTGAGATCTCAGGGAGACAAATGAGTGATTTTCTTCACGAACGATAACCCTGCTGTGCGACCGACCCTGCCGAGTTATCACGAACCGATGTTCACGTGCACCTGAGACAATTGCTACTGTGCTGCACGCAGCGTGTGATTCGTTTTTGAAGGGGGGGTGTTAAAAAAAGACAAGGTCACCGGGAAACAAATCATCAAACTGCCAGCGAGAGACAGCGAACCCGGCTGACAAACGGTGCAGGGGTAAGAGGTCCCTTCTGGGACGTTTCTGTGACGCCCTGACACGCGCGTCAACAGCCTCACTTCCGCGACGATGAGAGCGAGGCTGAAGAACGGCGCGCGATAAAAGCAGTCAGGGGCTTTCATTTTTAATGACTGTGGTGACAGCAACATTGTTCCCCTGCAAGCAAGAGCACAGGAGAACAATGTAGCTATAGTATAAGTCTTTTGTTCGGCCCTGAACGTCAACGGAACATCAAGAGGTACTGTCAGAGAAAGGCGTCGTTGATAACATGCAAATGATGGATGCTGCCCCGCATCATGATTGGCTGGGTCGGTGAGGTACCTGCTCTATTGCTCTATCAAGAAGCAGTAAATTAATGCTGTCCCTTTTTTTTCTGTGACTCTGACATGCAGTGACTTCTCAGCACTGTGGTTATGTTGCCGCCTGGGTGCAACGCCCGATGCGCTATAAATCCAAGCAAATGTGGATTTTTTTTTTTTTCTGTCTTGGTGTCTTTTGTTTTTCAGGGTGTGTGTGTGTGTGTGTGTGTTTGTGTGTGTGTGTGTGTGTGTGTGTGTGTGTGTGTGTGTGTGTGTGTGAGAGAGAGAGAGAGAGAGAGAGAGAGAGATGATGATGATGATGATGATGATGAAACGTTTTTAATTCAGGATAGAGCATTTAGGCATTGCTGCCTGTCTTACAAGCTGTCCTACTATTCTACGTAAAAGAATATTTTTAAAAACAAAAAAAAAACAGACATCAAACCAAGGGGGGGGGGGGGGAGACAAAACAAAAGTATTAACTATCGACAGAAAATGAAGGAGAGAGCGAGAGAGAGAGAGAGAGAGAGTGTGTGTGTGTGTGTGTGTGTGTGTGTGTGTGTGTGTGTGTGTGTGTGTGTGTGTGTGTGTGTGTGAGAGAGAGAGAGAGAGAGAGAGAGAGAGTGTGTGTGTGTGTGTGTGTGTGTGTGTGTGTGTGTGTGTGTGTGTGTGTGTGTGTGTGTGTGTGTGTCTGTGTGTGTGTGTGAGGAATTTGGTTGGATTTTTCTTTTCCAAATCGAGTCAAAATCACGTGCAGACTCCACGAGGGCGAAACAAAGCTGGACGAGCGCTTTCCCGGTTCTATGCCGATCCAAATTATTGCACCGTTAACCAGAGGGCTCCCGTACCATAGCACCGCGGGGTTTTTTTTTTTTTTTTTTTAATTCTGTTTTTGGTATATATAAACTATATAAACAAAGACGAGGCTGTACATAGGCTTCTGGCCTTTTGCCACCGCCTAAATACTTGTTTGTGTAAACTGACCAGAAAATTTAAAAAAATAAAAATAAAAAACATGTTTAAATCAAGGACGAGAACACTGTGCATGCATTACAAGCATATATGAAGCTTGACATATGAGTAGAGTAATGCCACAGTCATAGGCCATGGAGGCAAATTGAAACCAGGCGCACATATCTAAGAAAAAAACTGGACATGTGGAGGACTAAGGACAGCAAGCTTGTACACATTATAACAATAAATACATACATGTATGCCCTGTAGTATAATCTATATCTAAGGAGCTATGGATATGTACGCGGTTGTTGTTGTTGTTGTTGTTGTTGTTTTGTTTTGTTTTTGGTTTGTTTTTGTTTTTGTTTCTGGTGTTTGTTTGTTTGTTTGTTTGTTTGTTTGTTTGTTTGTTTGTTTGTTTTTAAACATTCAGAAGGCCGTAGCACCGGAAAAAACGCTTTGGATTTCCAGTTGTCGGTTAGAACAATTGAAGGGGTCCGTTTTAGCAACCAGAAACCGACTTGTACTACTACAATCTATTACAATCTAAAGACATGGATATGCTCTTGTTTTAAAAAATAACGGCTTTAAAATGTGGCCAATCGACGTCGAAATTTTGTAAGCGGCATAGCGACGGTCAGAGATCGTCCGGGATTTTGATTATCCCCCGTAGACTCGGTTCCGTGGCTGTCTTCTCGCCTTCGTGTACACACGCACGAGCAGATATCAGGTGTGCATACTAAACATGCCAGGCCCATCTTTTGCAGACGAGTAGTGCCGGTGTCGAAAAAAAAAACTATTAAAAAAAACCCAAAAAAACCCAGATATATCGTCGCACGCACAAGAATACTAGGGTAAAGATTTACATACAATACAACAATTAAAAAAAATTAATAATCCGGACCAACACCAAACACTGATGTAAATGCTGCTAAACGCATATTATTATAGGCTAATGCACGACTTTTCGTATCTCATAATGTGCACGCAAATAGATGAAAAATTGTATTGATAAATTTGATGGGTCAGGGGAGACAGCTGGGGAACTGCTATTATTAGAAAAAAAGGAAGATGGTATATTCTCCCTTCTTTATACACCAAAAAGTTGAGTGTTTAAAGGGAGACAAGGACAAGACTTTCACTAGGTCTGTTGGGCCCTACGCACCACACTTAAGTCCCCTTCATCTGCAACGTAGTGTCAGCAAACCAGTAAAAAGGGAAATGTACACAGGCTTGCTCTCAAGATGATGTCACTGGCATAGACTGAGTGACTCGAGACAGGAATGTTCATGTGCTAACAACACTGTAAAAATAAAGAAAGGGTTGTTTTTTTCTCTCTCGAAACTGCAGTTTTGGTACACACAGTATGTTGTTGTTGTTGCTGTTGTTCCTGCCGTTGTCTGCAAGCGCGGCAGACATCAGCCTTGAGATTTTTTTTTTTCTGTACCAAGGGAGAAAATTACTGCATTAGTGTTGGGTAGACACCAGAGTTGTCTCCCTTGCATTAGTATTGTGCGGCATCGCATGAAAACTCCTTGCTCAGTCTTCACGTGTGTAGTCAAACTGGACTCCAGTGCTTCCAGTGTTCCGTTTCAAAAGTTGCACCGACACGACAGAATGTTTCCAAAGAGTAGCACCGAGTGTTTCCATTTTCAAATTTGAGTGGCACCGAGTGTTTCCAACGGACTTCCGGGTCTGTCGAGGTGAACGTGACCTGAGAAAGGTGTCATTTATCAAGCAGACAACGACACTGAGTAACGCGTTACTACTTTTTAAGTTGTTTCTCTATAGAGAAACAACGTCATGGGATGGGGCAGATTTCGCTGCGCGCAGCAGCAACTTTCAGTGGTACAAAACAAGGCTGTGACGTTTTTCCAGACAAAACATGTATACTTTCGCGCACACTGTGACGTAACGACATCTGCGTCATAGCCTCGGACACTAGACGTGCACACGATGCTGCTGTGTTCTTTTTGGCGGGAGTTGTGAGACGTGTGTGTGTGTGTGTGTGTGTGTGTGTGTGTGTGTGTGTGTGTGTGTGTGTGTGTGTGTGTGTGTGTGTGTGTGTGTGTGTGTGTGTGTGTGTTGACGGATGTAATGATGGCTATCTCCTAAACCTCGTTGGAGGGCTTTTTACTTTCAGATAAAATGGGAATTCACCTTCTCCAGACCTACCTTTCACGATTTTTATCCTGCCGCATTTTCAGAAGAGTTATCGCCGATTTAAAAAAAAAATCGGTCATGTTACGAATTTTTTTCGAAAAAGTTTTTCAAATTCTTTCATTTTCTAGACTTCGGAAGTTCACCCAGTTACACTGACTGTATTCGTGCTACAGCTCTGTAGCTCTGGTTGGTTTTGTGTTAAAAAAAAAAAAAATCCGAGGAAGGGGTGGTTTGCACATAAGACCAAATATCTATGAAAAGACTAGTGCAAATTACTTGTCATCCCGGCGTTTTTGTCTAGTGTGATGACTGCAAATATGACAGGAACTACTGCACTATGTAGCTTTAGCATTAAGAATAACTGAACTTTTAGCTAAACATAGCTTTTTCAAGTTTCTGCGAGAAGCACCGGTCAAAAGAGTTCCAATTTTGCGATTTCATAAGTACAATCCAAGGTATTCTAGTCCACGTTTCACCAGCCCTCTAGATCTTCCAGATTTTATGTAAAAATTATTCAGTCAGAGAAGGGAAATCACAAGACATGCACAAGCATCATCTGTCATATAGTATGAAGCTGACGTCAAACGCTTAGTTATAAGCCTAGCTTGTTCATGCTCAGAAATTGTTTATTTACTTTGAACAAACTGTATTGCAATAAACTTGTTTAAACCAAACGCTTAGTTCACAGACAAAATCAGCAAGTATCGCCACTGCCTCCGACATTTCACCAGCCCTCTAGATCTTCCAGAATTCATGTCAATGAAAAAATAATTCAATCGGAGAAGTCACAAAGCCAACAGGGAAATCACAAGACATAAACAAGCATCCTCAGACGATCTCAGTGCTAGAGGCTGACGTCAAATGTTTAGTTCACGGAACTGACGTCATCTCTCTCCCTCTCTCTCTCTCTCTCTCTCTCTCTCTCTCTCTCTCTCTATGACGACCTGCCTGAGGCTGACGTCAAATGTTTAGTTCACGGAACTGACTCTCTCTCTCTCTCTCTCTCTCTCTCTCTCTCAGTACCCCCACCCCCAGTCACGTGACTAATCGGTTGAGGTCGTAGAGGATCTAGTGTCATTGGTAGAACTTGGAGAGGGGAGAACCGGCAACAATAACAACAAAACAGACAAAATAAAATGAAGCTTGGAGAAATAACTTTGTAGGACGGGGCCATTCCTCCTTGTTTTTATTGGCGTTTTCAGGCATCCTGTCGTGCTCATGCATCGAGGAGAGAAAAAAACAAAATCACAAAAAACTTCCTCCCTTTGAATCATTTTCATAATGCGGCGAAGATTTGTCTGCCGTCAGACTAACTGCAGAAATTATAGTAGTTAGAAGCATTTGAAGGTTAGTGCGGATAATAATTGTTGGGAGGTATTTTGTTGTTGTGTTTGAAGAATATGCTTTTACAGCAACAACCGTAACTGATGTTCGTAATCACCGAAATAGGCAGATTTTGTTGGCTGAACATGTGCAAGCGACACTGAGTTATCACGCCACCGGCCGCTCCTAGATGTACTCTAAAAGGGCCTTCACACGCTGCGATCCTGCAGGCCTACCAGCGGCGAAATGCCCTCAGAGCCAACTAAATCCGCTTGTAGCGGGCACTCCCCGCAGACGCCGTCGTGACGCCAGTGAATAGAGCGCGGTCCTATTTAATCCTCGCCACGCCAGCAAGTCGCCGCTGACCATGCTTTGTGTATTGGAGTGCCGGGCCGGCGGTGCAGCTGGTAGCCAAAGTGTGTTGCAACGTATGACCGCAACCCCCGCGCAATACACAAGCGGGTGTCTCGCAGGCACTCTACGTTTGACAAGGCCTTAAACAGACAGGACCCCCAACAGAGGATCGCGTAATAAACCCTAATCCCACATGCTGCAGATGGCGTAAGTGAAAAATGATCGTCATTAATGACTGGGCACGGCATAAAACATATGTGTACTTCTCACCTTTCTCCATTGTTAATAACGGTCCCGCGGTCACTGTCGGATAGTTTTCGCCACAGGCCACGTGGCTCCTCAAGTAAGTGCCACCATCATTCAACAAAACCAGTGGCGGTGTGGTATGGTACGATATGGTACCTTATGTGGTGGAAAAGGACGTTAAACTCCCAAACACCCACCCCCATGATATGGTACTGGGATTAATATCGGTGTCCTAGTCTTGGGAAATTCCGTCGGGGGTGGCGGGGAACGGGGGGAGGGGGTGCCCCCCCCCCCCCCTTTGTGTGTTTGTTGGTTGGTTGCGCTTTTTTTTTTTCTTCTTTTTTTTCTTCTTTTTTTTTTGGGGGGGGGGGGGGGGGGCTGGGGGATTTTTTTTCTTTCTTTGTCTTTTTTTGTCTTTTTTGTCGTTTTTCTTTTCTTTTTCTGTCTTTTTTCCCTGCATGAATGATGTTTCAACACCGCGGCTCCTTAAGTTCAGAAACGGTTCTTTACCGTAGACACTTGATATTTTTGCATTCGTGTGTACACAAAGGCAGGACAGGCACACAGTAAACGTGAATTGGACCAAATTCCCTTGTGGCTGCCTGGTAGAAAAGGACGTTAAACTTCCAAACACCCACACACCCACCGTTGTCAGTGCCAAAGTCAGTGCGGTCACGGCTCAGAAAAAAATGTTGAAACGCGTTCGCGGGCGACCGTGTACGTCGCGTACTGGTTTTGTCTTTATACTTATACGTGATTCTGTCTAATGTTTGTTACTTACGTGATTCTGTCTAATGTTTGTTATTTACGTGATTCTGTCTAATGTTTCTGATAAATGTGATCCTGGATAATGCTTTTTATTTACGTGATTCTGATTAATGTTTGTTATTGACGTTGTTCTGTATGATGTTTATTTACGCTATTCTGTATAATGTTTGCTGTTTACGTGAGTCTGATTTATGTTTGTCATTTACGTGATTCTGATTAATGTTTGTCATTTACGTGATTCAGTATGTTTGTTATTGACGTGAATCTGATAAATGTTTGTTATCTGCGTGATTCTGTATGATATGTATGGTGTTTTTTAATTACGTGATTTTGATTAATGTTTGTTATTTCCGTGATTTCCGTTAATGCTTGTTATTTACGTAATCCTGGATAATGTTTGTAATTTACGTTATTTGCTTTTTATGACTGATTTTGTGTGTGTGTGTGTGTGTGTGTGTGTGTGTGTGTGTGTGTGTGTGTGTGTGTGTGTGTGTGTGTGTGTGTGTGTGTGTGTGTGTGTACATAATGCATGTGTTGTTTCATCTTCCATTTGATTTTCTCGTGCCCCTACGGAGTCTGTTATGAAATAATGATAAACTTAAAACTTGGAACTTGGCGACAGGGTACGTCGAGTACCCCCAGGGCGTATCCTGTCCCCCCAGGGCGTATTCTGTCCCCTACGACGTATCCTGCTCCCAAAACTGTACGACAGTGATCGTTTCAGCGTTAATAACACACGTCACCAGGACCACTTTTCGCCGTGATCTATCAAAGCAATTATCAACCCTTCACCGCCGTTCCTAAACGGGCCACTGGCCAATCAGGACACAGGAAAACGACCAGGCGGTGTACAAGAGATGATATTTAGGTGGGGCATTGCCAGGGAGCAGCAGACAGGAAGCAGTCCAGCAGCTGATCGCACCACTCCGCCCAGAACTTCGCCCGCAGTAATATTTCGACGTTGTGAATGTGAGTATTG
>JACVVK020000554.1:145000-155000 GCA_018292915.2 Batillaria attramentaria | reverse complement strand
TCACTTGGGGGCCCGGGCAGCCGTAGCGGTAGTGCGTTGGACTTTCAATGTTCGGGTCGTGAGTTCGACTACCGGCTGGGGCCAAATGTTTGTGCTGGCTTTTTCTCGTTGCCCCGTTCTTTGCTATGTAAGGTGGAAAAGGACAATAAACCATCGAACACCCACCCACCCACCCACCCTCTGAATATTCAAATGACTTCGTGTGTGTGTGTGTGGGGGGGGGGGTGCGTGCGCGCGCGCGCGCGCGTGTGTGTGTGTGTATGTGTGTGTGTGTGTGTGTGTGTGTGTGCGTGCGTGCGTGCGTGCGCGCGCGTGCGTGCGTGCGTGCGTGTGTGTGTGTGTGTATGTGTGTGACAGTGTGTGTGTATGTGTGTGACAGTGTGTGTGTGTGTGTGTGTGTGTGTGTGTGTGTGTGTGTGTGTGTGTGTGTGTGTGTGTGTGTGTGTGTGTGTGTGTGTGCGTGTGCGTGTGGGTGCGGGCGTGCGTGTGTGTTCGCATGCTATTGTTGTAATATTACATATTTAACTATTGCGACATGTTATATTGTATATGTGGTTCTTGTCTGTTTTTACGCCGCAACTGAATTGCCACCTCTTGAGGACAATAAAGAATTACTGAATTGAATTGAATTGAATTTTCAGATTGTGGCCGGTCTCATGTACCGCTTCAAGAACGTGCCCTTGCAGGAGACCGAGTGTCTGAAGGAGGACGGTCCCTACTTCATGCTGGAGCCATGTCAGGAACGGGATGAGGGCCAGGTGAGCACTGTTCGGTGATAACAGTACGCGCTTTGAAAGGGGATGCCGGTTTTGTTAACAGGTTACAGACCAGTATTAGCTTCCGGGTCATGTAGTACACTACGCGAAATATAGTAGAAAATCTTTGCCCCTTTGAAAATTTGTGTGCAGAGTAAAAAAAATCTGGTGCTTTTTGTTGGCTTTGTAAACAAGTTTCATGCCAGGTAATAGTAAAATTAGGGGAAAATGAGGCTGGCATGTGGACTGTTTGTATTCATGCGCGGCTGGCACAGGAGCCAGCAGACGACCGTGGAATGAGGGGGCACGTGGTCGCTGCCAACATTGCCAAAAAACGGAATATTGGAATTTGTTGAAATTTTCTCTACACATGAGTCTATGGCTGCCTGATTTTTGGGAATTTTTTGGTGAATTTTAAAGCATTTCTAGGGAGTCATCTGCAACCGTATGTGTAAGAGGAATATATAGCGTTTTCCTCCCAAAAAAAAAAAAAATGCATCTATGGTACGTAGCCTTGGAGAGGCCAACTGGACGTGCCGATTTTGCCTCTCATCTCATCTCTCCCACAGTTGATAATCACTACGCGCAAAGTAGGTCGAGCCGTTTCCCGTCAGTGCACTGCGAGCGTGACTCGTTAGTAGGCAAAACCTCTCCGCCGCGCGAAACGCGCGCAGCAACCGAACTAGAACCGGAGCACTACGTCAACAATTGATCACATCCGCAAAGTAGTTCCTGGGAAACGTGAGCCCAGTGTGATTATCTTCGGTTTAGTTGTATATCTTTAGCGCGTTGTTAACAGATTCCATAGCGGCTTAGAAATCTGTATTGCCAAAGACATGGACAAGAACACCGGGAGATAAATGTTTTTGCGTCAATTTTCCAAACTCTGGCTGAGACCAGATGGTGGTGACGCCACAGTCGAAGCAAGCTGTATGGGGGTGGTGGGTTGGGGGGAGGGGGTGGGGGTGGGGGGTGGGTGGGTAAGAAGTTCAATTCAGTTCATTTCAATGTATAGGAATGAAGCCGGAGCGTTCATATACCGATGTTTTATTTGTGTATACACCGGAGATGGTAAATGTACTCAAATCAACTCATTTGACTCTGATCACAAAAATCTGTGTTACTGAATAGAGGTATTGAAACCGAGACCTGCGCGGAGACAAGTGATACCTAAGAAGGAAAAAACAAACAGTCGGTGACAAGGAAAGTTGACAGTTCTGAACAACCTTGTGTTTCATGAGTTGTCCCCCTGTATATACACAGAACCGCAGCATGCATGCATTTTTCGTGTGCTCTGCCACGAAAAATGCGTGCGTGTTGCGGCAAGGGAAACAACTCATGCAAGCAATCATCTCTGAAACAGGCTGAAAATGTACTGTGCTGGTGAACGCGACAGAACTCACCGCTTCTGTGCACACTGTGAAATACCACGTTGACCACAAAGTTGTTCAGAACTGTCCACATTCCTTGTCACCGAGTATGTTTGTTGTTGTTTTTTTCTTGTTTGTGTGAGAAAGTTTATTGCGTACTGTGACGTCATTGCAGGAAGTGACGTGCAACATGAAGGTGTGGTTCCAATCCTGGAGAACGCCTCAGTACACGATGGAGGAAATGAGCTGTACCACATCCCAGTCCGCCCAGCGTCGTCACGACCAAGATGAAGACGAAAACGACCAGGATGAGGATAGGCAGTAGACGGCAGAGAGAGAGAGAGAGTTAATTTTAAAGACCCATATTTCAACATTACCAGGATTCACAAGAGACAGCTTTTAATAATAATATTAATAATAATAATAATTGGTTAAGTCTGTCTATGCTGAGTTTTTTTTTCCTCGATAGCATATGGCCAGATGGTTTCCCTTTGGCTGATGGAAACCGGGTTTGTTACTATTGTTAGCGGTGTATTTAGCTCGGCACTGTATGATATGATAAAAGTCAAAAGTTGGCGATCCGATAATAGGACCTATACAGCAAGGCTTTGTGAACGTGAGGCCCCCAAATCGGGACCTTAGCACACAGAGAGAGTTAAACAAGTAGTTGATTTTGCGATGCGTACAAGGCAGTTTCATCAGGAGTTAGTACTTGTCAATGAAAGGAATATTGCCGCACAAACTGGAATTCAATTAAAAAGACTCCAAAACCGCATCTGCAGAAATTCTTGTTTCAGTTCACTGTGTACATGTCAAGTTTTCATGTGATCGTGTGTGGTGTGGTTTGGTGTGTAGCTGGCGTTGTCTGGCATATCAAATGGTGTTGTGTCGTTAGTGGTGTGGGATGGATTTGTGCTGTTGTGGTGTGGTGCAGTGTTTTTTTTTTTGTTTTGTTTTTTTTTTTTGGTTTTTTTTTTTTTTTTTTTGGGGGGGGGGGTGTTTGTTTGTTTTTAAAGTCCGTTTGCAGAACAAACGTGGGTATTTTCCCCCCGATTTTCAGAAAATTGTACGCTTTCCTTGAACATTGTCAGAGGAAAAAGTAAACCTGACTCAGTGACTCACCCAAATTCCATTTTTGTTTTCAGCTATCACTTGTAAGGCCTCCACTCTCGGGGTGACTAGCAAACTTTGACGGAAAACAAAACTACAAATTTCAACCCTAAAATGGGTTCCATGACATATCCAGGCACGTTTTCTCTTGCATTTCATGTCCGATATGTCTGCATGTTGCATTAGCATGTCCAGTACCCCTGCCATCAAAGCATAAGACATGATTGTTGTGCATATGGCGTGTGTTACGCCTGCTCTTAACTGGGCACAGCGCGCGAAACACACATGTGCACGTCGCAGTCGTTGCGCTCGGTGTGTCTACTAACTACAAAACTTTTTTTTTTTTTTGCTGCCCCAACTCTTTTGCCAGCTCCTGTGGTGTTCCTCCCAGGTCATGGGTGGAACCCACGGAGGACTCGGAAGCTGCGACAATTTTTATTATGCATGATGATGGAGATGAGGATGATAGTAAGATGGTGCTATGGAGGTCCATGTGGTTTGGGACTGCGGGACAGGGCCGCATTCCACGCTTTCTGTCATAAATATCCCGGCATTAACCAGGCCCGGGAACTACGGCACCTGCGGTGCCGGCCGTGTAATCATCCACATCATAAGACGTGTCATACTAAGGGAAGCACCCCCAAAGTCGCACCCGTGAAGTGAGTGAAACTCGGCTGTGTGGCAACAGCCTCCCCATTGGGCCCATAGCACACCCGCTCTGGGTAGGAGCCGACCTAGGTAGGAAAAATCCCGCTTGCCTCGGCTGGGATTCGAACCCGGGTCTCCCGGTCCATGATCCGAAGTGCTAACCACTACACTACGGGGGCCGGTCTAACTACAAAACTTAACACAGCTGTACTCGGTGACAAACAGATTGAAGGTGCACTGTCCGCCATGTTTGCGCGCCGAGTGACGTAGTACAGCCAATCAGAATCTGTTGTGGAAACCACAGTCACAGTTGTGGCTATCTGAAATCCAGGTTGCTGTGATGACGCCACAGCGGCGGAAACCCCCAAAATCACAACTGTGTCACAACTGAGGACAGCACTGTGGCGCGGCTCCGCAGTGCCCAGTTAAGAGCCGGCTTAACACGGTCAGGGGCAGTCCCGGGATTCACCTACATCCAACCACGGGGGCCCATTAGTGGACGGGAAACAAACTCCACAGCTGGACCTAACTGACGCAAAATCTTCCATGTACAGAGCAAAATCTACACGCTATACAGTACGGGAGAGGGGGGGGGGGGTGTTTTCCACCACGTAAGGGTGATATCAAAGACGGGGCAACGTGAAAAAGGCCTGCACAAATATTTGGCCCCAGCCTGGATTCGAACTCACGACACTGAGAGTCCAACGCTCTACCATTCGGCTATCCCGGCTCCCCAGATATACAGTAAACAAAAAAAACCACATCCAATTGGGTCTCTGAAAACAGCATACTTTTTGTGCTTGTAGACTTTTCATAAAGTGAATAGTTTTTAGAAGGGAAAAAAAAACCCTACATTTTTCGGCAAACAGACTATACGTGTGTTCAAAGTTTGATGCTCAGGACCCGTATGTAAACGTCGAGGTTAGGGATGTTAGCCCAGGGTGTAAAGTCTAACCTCGAACTAAACTATCTGTAGGGTTAAATTTTCAGGGTTTTTTTTTTTTTTTTTTTTTTGGGGGGGGGGGGGGGGTAACGAGGAAGCGGGTCCATTCCACCACGGTGCCTAAGCCGTTAGAGAAGGATTTTTTCCTACCTTTCTTCGTTTCCTTGTTTTATTTAATTTTGTTTTTGTGTTTCTTTTGTCCTAGTCTGGGTTAGGCCCGTAGCCGTGGGTTACATTAACCTCGAGTTTTCTCGGTATGGTGTGGTGTGGTGTGGTGTGGTGTGGTGTGGTGTGGTGTGGTGTGGTGTGGTGTGGTGTCCTGTCGGTGGCACAGTGTGTGTGTGTTTGTGGTATGTAGTATACCGCACAAGACACAGGAAAACATAATTAAGCAGACACACAGAAAACGAATTTTTAACAGCACTTTGAACACATTTTTATATATCTGGAAAACAAACAATCTTCTTTTTTTTTGTTGGGTGTTTTTTTTATTTTGCATACGTTCGGTGTTTCTGTATGTATACAAGTACAAAGTGATTGTCTGAAATTTTCATCATAGGCAGTGCATATTCAAGTTTACACACACACACACACACACACACACACACACACACACACACACACACACACACACACACACACACACACACACACACACACACACACACTCGGTGATTTTTGTTTTGTTTTGTTTTGTTTTGTTTTGTTTTGTTTTGTTTTGTTTTGTTTTGTTTTGTTTTGTTTTGTTTTGGGATATTAACATCCGTTTCCATCACCTACGGGCGATTTCAGACAAATAATGATGACAACAACAACAAACAAACAAACAAAACTTGAAGCACAAATTTTCATCACCCGGCCGGGACTGGAACCAACAACGCAAGCACGGAGGGTCCATAGCCCTGTCGGTGGGACTGTTGCGGCCCCTTACATATTTTGATTACGGCGTCCTGTATGTGTCCACAGTATTTGTGCACGAGTCTGCGACTTGTAAAATACGAAACGACAAAATAAAAGAGCACTACTGACAGTAGGTAGGGGAGACCACCACCATCTCTATACTGTCCTAGCCAGATTTCCTGCCCCTTGCCAACTCCAAGGTACAAGGTCCGATGGTAGAAGTTATTTCATGAGATGTTCGCACGACTCGACACAAAGCTATCTGTCTGATTTATCTCTCATGATCAGCCTAACGTGTACGACCTTAGTCTGAATAAGACAAAGGCTCGAGACAGAGTTAAAATGCATCAAACTGTCTTATTTCACTCTGCTGACCAGCCTAACGTGTACGTTAGTAGTCCGAATAAGAAAAAGGTTCGGAACAGTCTCACTTAACTCTGGTTACGTCTGTATCCGCATATGGAGTGACAAAAAGGTTCTACAGAGTGTTAAATCAAACAGTTGCATTTATCTCTGCTGACCGCGAACCTTGACAGCTGCAGTATGGAGAGGCTCAGCACAGAGCTATACTATATAAGCAGCCCCTTTCAGCTCTGTTGACCAGCCTGAAGTGTGCGTCGGCAGTTTGGAGTGAGGTGAGACACGCCACAGAGTTACAACGCATCAAGCAGTCTCATTTATCTCTGCTGACCAGCCTAACATGCACGTCAGCTGTCGGAGTAAGGAAAGGGCGGAGCGCCGAAGGCAGAGGGTCGTGTGTATGGTCCGAGGTTCGAACCTCAAAGTGCTGCACCAGACGAACGAGCGCCATCTTGACTTGCAGAAGGCCGAGACGTCTCGCTACGCACATGCGCGGCCCGCTGCCGAACGGAAACCACGAGTACGCATGTCTCTTTTCTCGTTCCTCTTTTGAGAACCTGTGAGGAGGAAAGACAAGAGTGTAGTCAAAAACTATAGCTGTAGACAGCGTGGCACCACTGTGACGTCGCTAACTGCAGACTGTCGCTAACTGCAGACAGATCGCAGAAACTGATGATAACTGGGATACATCACTAATTTGGTAATTAAATCACAATGATAATGTTAACACGCCTCCACCTAAGGATTTGTTGACCAATAAAAGCAAACATAACGTAGTTTAATAATTTGCGTTCCGTGATAATTTAATGGGAACTCCCGAACTAATGCGGTGCTGACCTTGACCTCGAGTGCGCGCGAGGTACAGGTGCGTGATTTGCGGCAGAGGAAATCTGCACAGAGATTTCTACTGTTTTCGCTGCAGCTGCTAATCCCACAAAAGCCTTGTTCAGTATAATAAAAGGGTATGTAAGATCGCTGGGGAAAAGGCATTGCAGCAGACGACAGCGGTCCCGCCGGAATGTGTATAACGAGATGAGGGGAGTGCTCCGTATTTCCCACATGCGCCTACAACTTTCTGCAGTTAGCGACGTCACACACCACCGTTCACTCCAAATGTGGTTTGCCACCGTGGTCTGGGTGGGTGGGTGTTTTAGACTTTAACGTCCTTTTCCCCCACGTATGGGCGATATCAAAATGAGGGCAACAAAAAAAGGGGGGCCAGCACAAATATTTGGCCACAGCCGGGATTCGAACTCACGACCCGAGCATTGAAAGTCTAACGCGCTACTATTCGGCTATCTCGACTCCCCAATATAAAAAAAAATCCAATTGGGTCTCTGATAACAGCATACTTTTTGTGTTTGTAGACTTTTCATAAAGTGAATAGTTTCAGAGATATCTTAGAAGAAAAAAAAACAAAACTACATTTTTCGGCAAACAGACTACACTATACGACCCGAACATTGAATGTCTAACGCTCTACCATTCGGCTATCACGGCTCTCCCTTGATCTGGGCCCAATACTGTGTTGCATGGATGGGTTGAATTCAATTCAATTCAATTCAATTCCATAATTCTTTATTGTCCTCAAGAGGAGGCAATTCGGTTGCGGCGTAAAAACAGAGACAACAATCACATACACAATATAACATGTCCCAATAGTAAGATATATAATATCACAGCGATAACACGCGCACGCGCACGCACACGCACACACACACACACATCCTAAAAAAACCACGCTCTCATTAAAAAACGCCACTGTTAAGACGGGACTACAACCCTTCACTGAAAAGGTAAAATTATAGTAAAAGACTATCATAAGGCACACTCATGCCCTCACACGCACGCACTCACACACAGACACAACACATGCGCGCACACGCGCACACACACACTCACACACCCAAGTGAAAGTTCCCAAGATTAATTCCCTCGCTCAAAGATATACATTGAAAAACTGCCTTTCTCACCTTTCTGGCCGAAACGCCTCCGGTTCTGGGAAGATTTCAGGGTCCATGTACTGCGTGCTACCCAACAGGCGGAGTACTGTCCCTTTGCGGAACTGGAAGCCGCCGACCACACAGTCTTCTGCGCATGTCCTGGCCACGCTGACAGAAGCGAAATTGAGACGTATTGAAGATGAACACTTTCGATCCAATGTCAGCTTTGTCGCCTTATCAGCGGTTAATTAAAGACAGGATAGAATTAGTTGTGGTTGTCTAAGGATAGTCAGGTAACTGCCGCTTCCTGGGATTTAGTTGATGCCACGGTATGTTTCGCAGGGTTTTTCTTTTTGTTGTTTCTTTCTTTCTTTATGTTTATTTGTTTTGTTGCTTGTCTGTTGCTTTTTTATGTTGTTGTTGGTGTTGTTGTTTCGTTTGTCCGCCTTAGTGTGTGTGTGTGTGTGTGTGTGTGTGTGTGTGTGTGTGTGTGTGTGTGTGTGTGTGTGTGTGTGTGTGTGTGTGTGTGTTTCGTTTTGTTATGTTTGTTTTTTTTTTCGGGGGGGGGGGGGTGTCTAGCATGCTCTCCTGCTTGTGAAAACTCAAAAAATTAAGGGGGGAGGGGGGGGAGAGAACGAATGACTTTGAAGAACAACAGAAGAACAACAACAATAAATAACTTTGCTTAAGAGAGAGAGAGAGAGAGAGAGAGAGAGAGAGAGAGAGAGAGATTCATTCGAACTGATTCGAGGGACAGACAACACACACACACACACACACACACACACACACACACACACACACACACACACACACACACACACACAGGGCGGGAGACAGATCTCATAGAGGATGACAAAGGTACAAGAATACAGACAAAGGTACTTACCCAGGGGCTACTGGATAGTGTCGCAGTGTTTCGTTTATGAACATGTCCAGATATTCCATCCTGTACACATCGTCTAAGGAGATGTCCTGCTGAAAACAGATAAAACTCAAGATTAAAAAATACCTGTACTGAACTAGAGTTACAGAAATCCACCGCTACCAGCAAGTATTTTTAGCTCTCTAAAACACCTTTGCATACAATGCATACATTCATACAAGCATACTAGGTGAAATAAAAGAGCAAAAGCACGAACAAATACGTTACTAAAATTCCAAAGCTGATGTCACAAAAACCGAAACCTTCCTTCTGATATGTGTACGCCATTTTTTGTGTCACAAGCATGTTTACCGACCCCGTGCTTTTTCTATTGCAAAATGCAAACCACCACCACCCCTGGATTTGTGGGCATTGCAATATCGTAAGACAGGACTTTGGTTTAAACAGGTTTAATGCAATACAATTAATAATAAATAATAATAATAATAATACATGGTGTTTATAGGACGCATTTCTTAGAAATAAACTCAATGCGCCAGTCACTCACCGACACACACGCACATTTTACAGACGAGGGACAGACATACACGGTGAAACTGACTAGCTGCTGACAAAGGGAAGCTACTCCAAAGCTTTACGGAAGAGGAACGTTTTAAGATTGCTCTTAAAAACAGACAGTGTGGGCGCATTTCTCAGATGTGCTGGCAAGGAATTCCAAACGGTTGGTGCAACAAAACTGAAAGAGCGCTCGCCAAAGGATTTCGGGTTGCGCTTGGAAATTTTGAGAACTGAGCCTCTCGGTCGTACAAGTAAACAATATGTGAACATAAACAAGCACCGCTTATGATAATGCTCAGTGGGGGGGGGGGGGTCAAGTACATATTGATAGTATTGCAATGGTAGGCTAAACTGGTCAGTAATTATGATAAATTAAAACTACGAGAGAGAGAGAGAGAGAGATGATGATGATGATGATGATAATGATGAAACGTTTTTGGGTTGTTGTTTTTTTTTTATTCAGAATAGAGCATTTAGGCATTACTGCCTGTCTTACAAGCTGTCCTGCTATCAAGTTCTACGTTACA